>JARHVA010000922.1:3745000-4025000 GCA_037957365.1 Torreya grandis | reverse complement strand
CTACAACATAAATAAATCTAACACATGCATGTATCCATCATCTGTATCACAAAATTATAAACATACAAATCCATCACATCACCTCATCAAACATAATAAAAATAACATAGCATACATATAATCACATCATAAATAAATCCATAATATAACTAATAGTAATGTATCCATGGAATCCATCATAACCAACATCCATAATCAATGCATAATACAAAACACATAACACATCACATCATATATAAAATGTCCACATAGAGTCCATATCAGAAACCATATACACAAAATGATCCCCATGGACAATAATGTCCTATAATACAAATATATATATATATATATATATATATATATATATATATATCATATCTCATAAGGTATTGGTTAAGCTCCTAGTGGTCCTCTTGGGTGCTGATGAACTAACTGTGATGAGCTAGCTCTGAAAGAAGCTACATATTGTCCTAATGGCACTGCCACCTCATACAAGTCTTTATAATATTGTGAATCTTATATTAAATTCATGATGTTCCACATGAATTCATTCATCCCACCTCTCACATCACTATGTCTTTTTTAGACACCTAAAACTGGCCATTGATAACCTCTAACCAGGTTTTTGACCAATTTCTACCCAAAATGCATAATTTGGCCTAGAAACACTAGAACATGCTAAATTATGTGAAACTGACATATTCAAGTATCAATTTTGGCTAGGGTATCCATAAATGGGGTAATTAAATTTATGGGCTAGCTAACTTTGATAAGATCATTTTGAGTTAAAATGAAAAATTTGTACCTACATGCTTTGGACTGCTCTTTCCTATCAAATCTTTTGCACAAGACTCATGCATTTGTTATTTATCATTGGTAACATTCTAAATGGGAATATGATTCAAATGCATCTAACACCACCTTTTAATTCCAATCCAGTCAATTTTTAGACCAATAACAAGATATTCTAATCAATTTGAGTAATTTGTGCACAAAGTGCTTAATCATGCTTAAGAGCTAATTAACCCAAATCAAGGCCTAATTAATAAATCCATGGAAACTTGTTGAATACTTGTTTTCAAAAATGAATATTGAATATCTGCATTATAAAGTGACCTCATTTCTTGGGAAGACATCCCTAGGCCATAAATGCCACAAATATAAAGATTCATGCCATCCATGCCTCATCAATGCCTTCCATGATGCCCTCCATGCCTTTGAATTTCCCCTTCTTCCAATGCCATGATAAGGATAATTACAAACTTAATTCCAAAAATTGAATTAATCCTCAACCACACATCTCAATCTTGAGATTGATGGTTGAGGTTGATTCTGATCAAATCACAACATTTATAAAAAGGAGGCCTCACAACATCATTTCTAAACTTAATTAATGCAAAGTTAAAATGTAAGATTGGTTCCAAAAATCTTCAAGAAACTAGTGTTATAATGCCAAATTTATTCCAAACCAAGTCAAGCCACAAGCCAAAGGTTCCAAGGAGAGATGGAGGTTGTCAAGCTTCCATTTACAAGGAATTCATGATAACAAGTTGAGCAAGCCACCACAACAAGCATTTTAGAGCATCCAAGGAAGGTAAAAGAGTTTTCTTTTTCATTTTAGTTGTGTGCTTCATTGATTATTGTTAACTAAGATATCCCTAGTGTCTAGGCCTAGAGATGTTATGCTATTAGTGTATTTATTTCATTTTGGAACTAACACAATACTAACCATCCTATCTTGAGTCATATTCCTAGATCACATAATGGCATGCTCAGTGGGACTAGACACATCCTACACATGAAGGAGATCCTTTTAAAACCTTAAAATACTTATTTAAGCTTTTAAAACTCTTTCAAATTGATTTTCTAACTTTATTTTTCCATTTTTGGTTAAGACAAGTTTTACATAGTAATCAACATCGATAGAAATACTGACATTAGTTACTTGGCATAACCAATGTCGGTCAATGGAACTGGCGTCAGTGGTATTAACTGATGTCAGCCACTATGTTTCTCCAAAAACATAGACCTAAGACCTATGTTTTCAAATTTTATTGTTTCAAACTCAAAAGAGCTTCAAAGCTAAAGGACATGCTAACAATTTTTTTGTAGTACTAAGCGAGACATTTGCTCAAAACATGTTTAAATCACTTTTGCATTCTTAAATTTTGATTAAGAACTTTGTTTTGGTGTTTAACAAGGAATTTTTAGATATTTTTGGTGAATGTTTTTCAAAGTTTATAACTAAGACCAAGGGGTAAAATGAACACCACCAAACATTTCATTTGGGTTTAAAATTGAACACACTTGTCAATTTTTACTTGCAATAGTTGTTTAACTAGATTTTGTTTGGAAAAAAGAGGAATATTGCATGTATGTTCTTCCATTTATCCCCTATAGGGAACCCTTGGAATCAAAGGTGCCATTCTTATTGAAAGTAGCCTAGTCTAAGGCTTAGAAAGAAAGCTATCTAAAGCACTCCCCTAAAACTCATCAAAGGTTGGGCGATCTTGAAAATGAACCTAAAGTCTTTTTATTTTCATGATTTATTTATTTTTATGAATCTTGGCTTAGGAGGGGGAATTCATCACCTCCTGCAAGTTTTTTAGGGAAGCTTTAACTTGGGGTTTCATCTCTTGGAATTGAATTCATTTGTCTCCTTTGGAGTTACACATGGGACATAGTGGTACTTTGGACATCGCACTACACTAAGCGAATAGTAGGATGTAGTGGTTGAAAAAAGGACTAGACCTTTTTTTAATAATCCAAGTGATATAGACCTAAAATATATGATTTTATTTTTCATTATTTGTCATAAAAGTCATTGTGTAATTGATTCCCCTAGATCATTCAAAAACTTCTTAGAATTTATACAAATCCCCACTTGTGATAGAAGTATTGTTGGTGCAAGGTACAACTCAAGGTCCATGGCATAGTACTATCATTTGAGAGAAAGGGGGGTGTAAAAAAATCTACTATATAATGTGCATTTAATTTTGGATAAACACTTAAAATCCTCCCAAATTATGTATATTGATAGACTCTAATAGTACCAAGTAATCTTGTCCATTTAGGATCTAAGGGAGATTAATTAGTTGGTCTTGTCCTAGATTAAAGTCTTGTTTGGAGTCAAAACTTGGTGTAAAAAAATAATCGTAAACTAAACACATGGTACTCATTATTCTTCGAATAAAGAGGTGTTATGTTGCCCACATGAGATCATCCATTTGCCTTGTTTAAATTTCATCAAAATCTTGAGAGCCATATCATCCACTTTGGCGTAGTTATATTTCTCAATTAAGTCTAGACCTTGACCAAAGTTGTTTAAGTCCTTCAATTGTAATTTAAATTTGAAATTACACCTTACAAGTTCATAGGGTTGACGTGTTAAGTGGGTTCACCATTTTCACTAAACTTCAGGGAACTTAGGTCTAATTTATAATTTAGGTTGAAGGCCATTTTAGACTCATAATCATTGTCTTCACTTGATATAATTAAGCCATTTTTTGCTAAACACTTGCACTTTACATCTATATACCACAACATTTTGAGTCAAGAAAGGTAGTGTTATGCGATAAAAAATTATGGAAAAATGTCTTTACTTTAGAGAGTTTTTGAAACAAACTTTTTTATCATACCTTTTGGTTAGTATAGCTTTGTTACACTGCCAAAATCATTTCAAACTTTATTTCATAGACCTTATTCTATAGAGTTTCAAATTTGTTCTTGCATTTTTAGATCAATCCAAGTGTACTTTTGATCCTTTGTCTAAAACATAGTTATACTATTCACCTTTGTCTAGCTTGTTTGTCAAAAAGAACCAAGTTTTATACCGTTATTTATGAGAAAATAAAATATTTCTAAAGTGCTTTTTGTTTCATATCTTATACCTAGTTGATCAAGTTCATGTCTAAGAATCAAATTCCTAGTGTTTGTTAGAAGTGTTTCAAATCTGTTAGATTAAGACTTTCATCTATTTTCAAAGTCTAGATTTTGATGCCATTTGGCCAAGAGTCCTAACACATGCCTTGTTTGAGCCTAGCTTTTGATGCCGTGTTTGTCCAAAAGACCTAGCAACTTTTAAATTTCCTAGATTAGACTGATTTGAAACACTTTGACCTTAGAGTTTGGCATTTTGATTTTTTAGTTCATTTACTTGCTTATCTTTGTGTGAATAGTGAAATGTTAGATATTTTACGCTAGATTTTTTTGTCACAAACCTTTTGATCCTTTTGACAAATATAGACCAAGTTGAAGGCATTATTTGTTTTAGATTCTATCTTTTTTAGAGTTTGTAGAACTCTTTAACCTTTTATCACCAAGCATTGACTATGGATAGCAACATGTATTCTTACACTTATAGTGGAGTCATGTACAATCTAGGGATCAATAATGTAGTTGTGTAGGAAGAAATGGTGCAAGACCCTTATGTAGATAACAATGCTTATGGGATAGATTATTATCCCTCTTATAATACTCAATCAGGGTCACAAAGCCAAGATCCATTAGGTAACTATTTGGTTAACACACCACCTTACACAGAATAGGACCAAAAACAAACCATGAAATACTTAGCTACAATACCCATAGTGGATGAGCCAATACTTCAATATCCATATTCTACTATTTTGATGTCCATGTATGATCCATTTTTGTTTGAGGAAAATTTGTTAAAGAAAAAAGATGAGATTTTGGATTGGGCCATCGAGGTAGGGGATAATTTTTTAGCAGACTTCCCCCATGAAAATTTACCAAGTCTAGTAAGAGTGCCCCTTAAAATAATTTATGATCATCAGGCTTCTTCTAGTAATCCTATGGCTTTAGTCCAAACAATGTACCAAGACCCCAATATATCCAATCAAGGCAAAAAAATTATGGAAGATCACTTTAACTAAATGCAAACATCATAACAAACTTGCCTAAATTTAGCAGATGATTTCAATTAGATGAACATGGTGAGTAAGCCATTCATTGACCTATTACCTTCAACAAGAATGTTGATGGAATTATTAACTAGATAAGAGAATATGAGTTTTAACCCATTTATAAAAAATGATTCGATAGATAACCTGATACATACACCAATTATTGAAGAAGTGTCTTCAGCTTCTACACTGAATAGTGAGTCAAATGTAATAGACAATGTGAAAACAACATCCAATCTTGATCAAATTAGTACTAATGCATAAACAACTAGCCAACAACATGTGCCTATTGTTAATCCCATAAGTAGATCATCATAACAAGGAATAGGAGTTTTTTCACCCTAGCCTCAACCAGTCACTTCTTCAAGTATACAACCTATAGGGTTAGGTAATCAAACAATGATTGATATCATGCCTCAATGATAGAATGTGATGAATCCTACTCCTCCTCAACAAGTAACAAGTAGTATTCCATAAAAATATACAAACATTAGTATATCAATGCAATAAAGGATGAATACATTACCACCCCAACTAGGGGCAACAAATATTCCACCCCACCAAGTAACGATGAACATACCTCTTCAATTGCAAACTAATATGCAAATTCAAAACCACATAATGACTAATCAATAGTGTACAAATATTGGTAAATGATAGATGTTGAATCTACAACATGATTTCACTTCTTCTTAGGGATTCATGTAACAAGGAGGTCACCAATGTTCTCAAGTACCTACTAAACAACTTTTGGTTTAAAATGTGACACAAATTTATAGATAAGGTCTTGGTCCATATGTTCCTACTCAATAGCAAGGTTTGATTATTTCATAGCATGTCCCTTTTCAACCACAATAGGCATAATATAGTTATATCCCTTCATCCCAACCACAAAATCCTCCATGTCAAACCTTTATTGTCAACCCAAATTAGAACATCATGTATCCAAATGTGTAATTTCAAGTACATCCCAATCCATATATGTGTATTCCTAGTTCATTCCCTAACTAAGCCAATGTACCCCAATAGGTGTCTCTAGCATACCCTAATAAAATTTTCTCACTTGAGACCTCCCATCCATTTACCCAAACCAACATTCTCCCTTAAACCAATATTCCTTCTAGTTTCCTATCCCAAGAGTTGAAATAGATGAAGGATGCGATTACTACCATTCAGGTGGGGAAGCAAACTAAAAAATCCAAATTGGATGACATGTGCTCCTATCCATTTAACATGGAGTATTTTTAGATACCATTTCCTCCAAGATACAAACCACCCAAATTTGATAAGTACAAAGGGAAAGGTGACCCTAAGGGCCATTTGACCAAATTCTTTATCACATGTCAACTAGTAGTATATAGTGACATATACCTTTTGTTTTTGTTTCCAAGGAGCTTGGGTAGACAAGCCTTGGAGTGGTTTTTAAAGTTTCCCGAGAATTTAGTAACAAACTTTGATGATCTTTTTAATAAATTTATGCAACACTTTTCCTATAATCTCGAGCATGAGATTTCATTAGTGGACCTAACACAAGCAAAGTAAAAAGTTGGAGAGAGTTTTGAAATTTATTTATATTGATGGAGATCCCTTACAAGCTATTTCACCCATAGTTTACTAGACAAATAATTAGTTGCTATGTTTACTAAAAAATTTCATAGTGAGATAGCCTATTATCTAGAACTGTAGTGTGCACATACGTTCAAAGAGATCATTAATAAAGGTTTGTTAATCGAGTGAGCACTCATCAATAAAGGAGTCATCAAACTTAATTTTACCAATCATAGAAATAGCCAACAACAACATCCTAATCAAGCACAAGCATCACAACTAGCATAGGATAATAATCAAGAAAGATCAAAGAAATTTAATTGAAATAAGAATGTTGTGGGAAATGGAGTAACTAAATCTTGTCACATGCAATCTTCATTCACACCACCTTTTTAGCTTACTCCTACCCAGTAACCTCTTTAACTAATTCTACAAGTATAACAACTAAGACCTACACAATAAATAACATAACATTTACCATTGTAAACCCCTCCTCCTAAGAGAACTGTGCCTATACGTCATGTCTTTAGTGACCTAGGAGAGCCCATTAAATCTATATTTCACAAGCTTGCTACTCCTAATTTGATTAGTTAGCCCATACCAAAACATTATCTACATGCATTCCTTACCTTGATTGGTATCGTGAAAATGAATTTTATGATTATCATCAGGTCAATGGGAATAATTTATGAAGATGTGTCCAAATCAAGCATTTAATTGAAAATATGTTGGAGAATAGGGAGATAAAACTGGATAATGGTGATTCCACTTCTAATCAAACTCTTTGGATCTATCAAGACCCATTTCTCTAACATAACAATAGTAGAATAATCAGTAACAACAACAATGGCTAGGGTAATAGCAAAATCAACAATATCAAAATCAAAGGCTAAACTAGTATAATCAACAAATTAGTTGTAGAATCCATAATGAAAAAATAATAGACAAAACCAAGGTCAAAATAGTAACAACCAACAAACCTACCATGTAGTTGCACATGACTACAATAGGGTTGTAGGACATATTATAGGTGGTAGCATTAACGCCATCTCCATTAATCCTAAAACAAACACTAATCAGCTTAGACCATTATTAAACAACAATATTCAGCCAAATCACATGGATAATCCTTCTTTGACCTGAGAATACATATAGGTAAACCAACAAACTATGACTTCTAATTTTGTATCTTATAGTGATAACTTATTATTTCCATGTAACCATATGTAAGTGCATCAATAATTGAGACTTGTACTATCTAGTCCCACACCATTTCCAACATTGGTTAACAATAATAGTCTAGTATTTAATCCTAATTATGTAGTCACAACTTAGAGGTTGAAGATTACTATCCTAGGCCCACAACCATTTTCCACTTTGCCTATCATCCAACCAACCATTCATCCTTGAAATAAACCATTCACTACTGACCACAATAAGAAGTTTGATATTGTGGAGCAATTGTAGAAGACACCAACACAAATTTATATTTTATATTTTTTGTGAATGTCAATAGTCCATAAGAACATCTTGAATGAGTTTTTAACCTAATACACTATTGATAGTGACATATCCCATGATAAATTTCAAGCTTTGGTTGGACACCTAGCTCCAGCCCAACAAGTCACATTCAACCAAAGTGATATGTCTTCCCTTGGCCCACTCCATAATAACTTATTCTACATAAAATTTTGTATCAACTGGCATAAAGTGAAATGTGTCCTTATAGAAAATGGATCCGGCCTTAACATAGTGTCACTCAAACTCATCAAGAATTTTGGGTACACAATGATAGATCTCTAGTAAGAAATAATAACTATCAAAGCCTATGATAATCAAGAAAGAGAATCATAAGGCACCATCAATTTTATAGTTATCATTGGGCCTTTAAACCATGATACACTTTACCATGTGTTGGACCTTGAGTTATCATACAAAATGCTTCTAGGTAGACCTTGATTACATAAGATTCATGCATTCCTATCAACACTACACCAATCTATCAAGTTTTCCCACTCAGGGATGTAAGTGAATACTCTAAGAGATTTACACCCATATGAACATTGTAAGCATCTTAAGGCTAAGTTTTAATACTATAATTATCAATATAGTATGAATCAAAGTTCCAAGTAGGATAAAGGAAAGTCTATACTTATTGATCCTTCACTAAATAATTACATAGATCCTAATACTTTGGATTCCCTTTCCCACATACCACCTCCTAAAGCTTCTAATCATTTCACCATTTTAGATAATGGATTGAGAGAATATGTGACCCATGACACATTTCATATTGCAAATCTCTCTCATAATCTAAAAACCTTTGGGTGACCTAAATCCATCCCACATATGCATTAGAAATGAAAGAACAAAGACAAGGGACCTATCACATTTTTACCAGCATCTAGCCTAGGACCTAACCCTCTTGAAGGGAATGAATCATGGTTATAAAATGAATACCAAGCTAATTATTATAAAAATGTGAAGTATCCTATTCCCAATAGGATCATGTAGCATCACAATTATGAAGGAAGATGCCTCAGACAAAATCAACAAGGAACCATCGAGCTAATTTCCATCACTAAGTATGAAAGACCTTATGGACTTGGATTTAAACCACTTCGGGGTGACCCCACATATCTTAATAAAACTCCATCATCGAGAACTAGTGATGATGATGATGATGATGATGATGATGATGATGATGATGATGATGATGATGATGATGATGATGAAAATGAAGTAAAGTCTAATCATAGACTCACTTTTGATGACCTAGTTGAGACCAATTTGTTTGATAACAATGCCATTTTTACCCTTACCTAATCCATTCATCACAATCCATTACCATTATATTATCCCCAAATGATAGATTGGGACCAACAATAATCTAGTCTACCAATTGATGAGTTCCAAAATGATGAGGCATTCCATGATTTCTTAGGCCTTATAGACAATGTTTCATTGGGAGATCACAAATCAAGATTCTCAATCACATTGGATCCTATAGCCTATTTTGGAGAGCAAGTGAACACCCTTAGCCAAAAATCAATAAGTAAAACATTGAGGTCCCAAAGTGAAAACCTCTTTGAGGCACTTTTTGACTAGGGAAAAAGTAAAGATAAAGACCAGTGTACTGGTGAAAACCTATTTTAGTTTCCATTAAACAGGGGTGTTCATTCTTCTTCAAATTTAGACTAGAAGACCACCAATGATAAACTTGGCTATGGATCTGAGTTTAGTTTTAAGAAAAAACAAGTATTTGATTAAATTCTCCAAGAATTTTGAAATATTTTTTTTACGTGTCTAGATCTCCCATTAGGGGACTCTAATTCATCATGCCTAGGAGAAGTTAACAAGTCCTAACAGAGGACCCTAACATAGTCCAATAGTTCAAGTCACTTCCAACTATCCTAGAAGATAGTTTGACCTTTCTAGTCAAAGATACAATAGAGGTAAATATCAAGACTTCATTAGACCTAAAAGGGATAAAATTATGAGTGTCTCTCA
This sequence comes from Torreya grandis, assembly GCA_037957365.1. Taxonomy (NCBI): domain Eukaryota; kingdom Viridiplantae; phylum Streptophyta; class Pinopsida; order Cupressales; family Taxaceae; genus Torreya; species Torreya grandis. The sequence continues at coordinate 4,015,035 of JARHVA010000922.1, read as the reverse complement.
TTAAGGAAGAATGTGACATCTTTGCATCTCTATTGAGAGAGTTTATGGATATTTTTACATGGGCCTATTTGGACATGCCAAGTTTAGATCCCACCTTGGTTCTGCACCACCTTATGGTTAATACTGATGACAAACAAATAAAATAAAATATACGTAAGATGCATCCTTGCATTACTATATTGGTAAAGAAAGAGTTGGGAAAAATCTTAGAAGTAAGATGTATCTGATCCATTGACTACTCAAAATGGATCTCTAATGTAGTACCTATTAGCAAAAAGTTTGAAGGAATCAAAAATTGTATTGATTTTCAAGACTTCAAAAAAGCTTGTCCTAAAGATGATTTTCTATTTCCTAATATCAACATAATCATTGAATCCATGGTAGGTTATGAAATGCTTTCACTCATGGATGGCTTTACAGGATATAATTACATCAAAATAGTGCAAGAAGATCAACATAAAATAATGTTCACCAATCCATGGGGAACATTTTACCATCAGGTGATGCCATTTGGCCTGAAGAATGTGAGAGATACATATCAAAGAGACATGACTATCATATTCCATGATATGATGCATGATATTGTTGAAGACTATGTCGATGACATATTAGGAAAATCCAAAACTAGGGCCAACCATCTAGCAGTGCTACATAAGATATTTAAAATATTACACCAGTACAAAGTCAAAATCAATCCAAAGAAATGTGTGTTTGGTGTAACTTCAAGAAAAATACTTAGTTTCATCATGTCTCATAGAGGTATTGAAGTTGATCTAGCTAAAGTCCATGTTATAACCGAGATGCCACTACCAACTAATTTAAAACAACTCGATAGTTTTTAGGGTTAGATCTAGTCAATCTAACACTTCATTTCTCATTTAGCATACAAGTGTCATCTATTTACACACCTTATGAATAAGGGATTTGTATTTCACTGGGATAATCATTGCCAAACAACTTTTCAATAACTCAAAGACAATCTTGTTAATCTGCCTATTTTATTACCTCCTATGTTAGGAAAGCTATTCTTATTATACATATAAGCTACTGATTATGCTCTAGGGGCACTCTTGGATCAACATGATGACAATGGAAAGGATCATATTGTTTACTACTTAAGCCATACCTTGGTTACATAGGAACATAACTATGCACCTATTGAAAAAGCTTGTCTAGCCATGGTTTTCTCAGCTCAAAAACTATGTCATTACATATTGAATAATAAAACCATGATCATTTAAAAGGTAGATCCACTCAAGTATATACTATCTAAAATAGATTTGTAAGGTAGAATGGATAAATGGATCATGCTTCTTAGTGAGTTTGACAAAGAGCATGTCAATCAAAAAGTAATCAAGGGAAAAGTTGTTATAGATCAATGTGTTAAAGCACCTCTCATAGACACCCAACCAATCAAGTTTCAATTTCCTGATTAATTCATCATGACCATGATGGACACACCCCTTGAGGAGTAGTGCTAAAAGCTATGTTTTGATGGTTCATTCACTACAAATAGATCAAGGGCAGGCTTATTATTTATTACACCATAGGGGGATATAATCCCTAAATCATTCAAAATTAACTTTCCTTATACAAACAACATGGATGAGTATGAAGCACTTGTTGTAGGACTTTGAAAATCAATTCCTTAGAATATATCTCATCTCCAAGTTTATGGTGATTCTTAATTAATCATTAATCTAGTCATAGATCATTTTCATACCAAAGATGACAAGTTGGTTCCATATAAAGCTATGGTTGACACTCTTAAAAAGCAAATTGCCAACATTCAATTTGAGCATATACCAAGGGCTAGTAACAGAACTAAAAATTATATTGCTACTATTGGTTTGTTGATTTGACAAATAGATAAATCTAAAAAGTATCAGTTCTTCATTGAGAATTTGTTAGCACCAGCTCATGAACCTTTAATCCTTTCCATGATTTATGATATTATTGGTCCTAGTTATATCTGGTACTCAGACATTTACAACTACCATCATGACCAAGTTCTACCACCTAGCCTATCTCAAAAATAAATGAAAGACTTCATTCATCATTCCACTCATTATACTTTACTTGGATCCACTCTTTACCATTATATTTTTTATGGAACTCTACTTCATTTGTTTAACTTTGACAGAGTCTACATTAATGCTAAGAGAAGTTCATGAAAGAGTATGTGGAGCCCATTCTAGTGGTGTAGTCTTATCCAGGAATCTCCTACGTATTGGTTATTATTGGCCCACAATGGATGTAGATGCCACTGCTTATGTAAAGAAATGTGACAAATATCAATAACATGCTAATTTAATTCATGCCCTAGCAAAAATTCTAAAGTTGGTGTTGACACCATGGCCATTTTCTACATGGGGACTTGAACTCAGTGGGAAGATTAACCCCATTTCATCTGATGGCCATAAACCTATCCTTACCACCACTGAATATTTCACTAATTGGGTTAAAGTTATACCCCTCACGTGATTGGAAAGCAAATTTTCAAATTCATCTTCAACCATATCGTCTACTTCTATGGTATCTCTTCTAACATTTTATCTGATAATTGAGGATCATTCAAGAACAAAGATGTAGACTAGTTATGTATTGAATACAATATCACACAAAACTTTTCTACAATATATTACCCTCAAGTTAATGGCCAAGCCAAGGCATCCAACAAAACCATTGTCAACATTACCAAAAAGATTATTAATGAAGTTGATCATGATTAGAACCTCTAGATATTTCCTACCCTTTGGGATTACGATATAAATCATTGTACCCCCATAAGAGCCACTCTATACTCACTTTTTTATGGTACTAAAGCCATCCTTCCCATTGAGGTCCAATTTCCTTCACTATGCATCTATTTTAAGCATGTCTTGGATGATCATGACTATCGAGTAGTTCATCTACAAGAGCTAGATCTACTATATTAAAAATGCACATCCACACTAAAAAATATTCAAGAATACCAAAATTGACTCAAAGGCCACTATAATCAGTATGTCAAGTATAGAACATTTACACTTGGTGATCTTGTTCTTAAAGAAAAATAAAAGAATACCATGGCTAAGAAGAAACATAAAGGGAAATTCAAACCAAACTGGATAGGGCCTTTTGTCATCACTATAGATTATGGATTAGGACCATACAGGCTTACCACACCAAATGGTGATGAACTTCTAGAGACAATGAATATTATTCATCTCAAGTGGAACTATGCTTGAATTCTAAGATGTATTGTCTATAAGCACCATTCTAGTTATGCCTTTTTGTTAGTATTCTTCTTTATACACATACCATTATTAGCTATCCTCTTTTCCATATCCACTTTCCATTTCTAACATATTGACCCATCATATTCTAAATCCTAACCCATTTGACCTTGGTTTTTATCATTCATTACGTAGTTTTAGCATCAAAGTATCTGATCAATTCATCAGTTAGTTCAAGAACTTTAAATAGAGATCATATTTTGGGACAGTGTGATATAAGTTTTGATAGTTACATCCTTCACTTATTATTCTTACCATTGGTCTTATTGCTAATTATAACTACCTTTAGGAAATTTAGTATCATTTATCTATGTTATTATGTCCTAATTTTAAACACCTATGGGAAAACTAGGGGCAATACTAAGCCTTGACATACCAATTTTCCACTTCCTATGCCATACTATGTCTTTTTACCAAATGTGCCTATTTTGTTTAAATTGGCTATTGCACTAGTTGAATTCTTCCATTGTAATGGTAAAACTATAGTGACTTGAGGTCCTACTCTGGGACTATATATGCAACACTCCATATTTGTTGAGGTCAGCTCAGTCACCCTTTTCCCAATGCTTTCACCATTTTGTGAGCAACCTAAGTCATGCTCTCACCATTTTGTAAAAAAACTAAGCCATGTTATTGCTATTTTATGAACAACCTAAGCCATGCTCTCACCATTTTATGAGCAACCTAATTATGAATGATCTATTTATTTTGTGAGCTTGAACCATTTAGTGTCTCATCATTCTTTATTAAGTTATGACACTCTAAAACACTTCCAAAAACATTTCAAAAAATTGTTAGAAAAACACAAAAACATTGACCACTTTTTTGCCTTAAGGATTCTAGGAACCCTTATTAAGTTACAAGCAAATAACTTGTCATTTAGTTTCCCCATCCTTCTTGGCCTTTTTGTCTCACCTACTTTCTATTTTTAAAGAACATTCCTATTCTTGTATCACATCTATTCTATTTATTTCATTAGTTATCACATTCTTCTCATTCCTTAGGAGAACTACATTTGGCCTAATTTTTTTTTTGGTTATTACATCCATAGAACTATGTAGGTAGTGTCCACTTGCCTAGTGCATGTGGATCCATCTCAGCCACCCCCTTCCTTTTCTTCTATTCCCCCATTTATTTATTTTCTTAAGTTGTCACCTATTTTCTAGGAATAATGTTCATAGGATTTTTTTTATTTCATTATTTGTTTGCTTGTTTATTTTTTCTTATTTTATTTGTTTGTTTGTCTGTTTGTTTGATTTTAGCACTGTTGCCTTGATTTAGTTTATGGGTGTTCATTGGGTGATTCCTTGTCCACACTTACACTTTAATCCATCCATATTCATCTGTTTACATTGTCATCATGGTTTCTATCATTGGTTCAATATTTTCTATTGAGTATTAGATTATGAGAGTCAGTCCTTTTACATATTTTGACAAATTCTTTATGGTGTTATATCATAAAGCCTACCATCACATGATAAAAAAAACTCAAATTCAATAAGTCTATTAAAAAATGGTGGCATCTCTTCAGCACCGACATCTTGATTCACTCCCAATCATATCCTAAACAAAACAATTTCAACCTTTATTAGTTTGGATGAGCATCTCCCTACTAGTAGGTTTTCCATTTCATCATTACCCTTTATTTTAAGTTATCGTCATCCTCAGCCAAGTTTATCATGTTTGACATAATTAGGGTCTAATGATTATATCCACCTATGGGAAAATCATTACACACCATCCCACCTGCATTTGTTAATTATTATAACTACCTTTGGGAAAATCATTGTGTTTCCACCACTTTAATTTTTTTACCTATACAAGGGCCTATTATTATTGTGTTTGTCTATCCTAACTGGGGAAACTCCATCTTCCCAGTGATTATAACTATCTTTGGGTAAATCATTATGTTATCATACCACATTGCCACTATCGGGGTACAATGCTTATAACCACCTTTGGCCAAACCATTGCACACCATCCCAATTGTATTCTCAATGATTTTGACTAATTTTTTAGTATCATTATGTTTCCACCCCCATCATCTTTCCCTTCTTTGGTCCTATCATTTTGCTTCTTATCAAGTGACCGTTTGTTAACCTACTTGTGCCAACTGTTCCCTCGAGGGGGCATCATACAGTTAGTTCATCATCATTGTAGTTGTGAGAATATAAGACCTTCTTATTATTTGAGAAGATGTTACTATGCTTATATATTTCAATGCCTTCCCATATAGGGGCAAACTGTAGACACCTAAAACTGGCTGTTGATAACCTCCAACTAGGCTTTTGACCAATTTTTACCCAAAATGCACAATTTGGCCAAAAAACACTAAAACACATTAAATGATGTGAAACTAACATATTCAAGTACTAATTTTGGCTAGGGTATCCCTAGATGGGGCAATGTAATTTATGGACCAACTAACTTTGATCAGATCATGTCAAGTCAAAATGCCAAATTTGCACCTACATGCTTTGGAATACTCTTTCCTATCAAATCTTTTTCACAAGACTCATGCCTTTGTGAATTTTCATTGGAAGCATTATAAATGGGAATATAGTTCCAATGTATTTTACATCACCTTCCAATTCCAATCCAGTCAAATTTTGGACCATTAACAAGACATTTTGATATATATGAGTAGTTTGTGCACAAAGTGCCTAATCATGCTTAAGAGCTAATTAACCCAAATCAAGGCCTAATTAATAAATCCATGGAAAATTGTTGAATACTTATTTTTATAAATGAATATTAAATATCTACATCATTAAGTGACCTCATTTCTTGGGAAGACATCCTTAGGCAATAAATGCCACAAATATCAAGATCCATGCCCTCCATGCCTCATCAATGCCTTCCATGATGCCCTCCATGCCTCTTAATTACCCCTTCTTACAATGCCATGATGAGAATAATTTCAAACTTAATTCCAAAAATTGAATTAATCCTCAACCACAAATCTCAATTTTGAGATGGATGGTTGAGGTTGATTTTGATCAAATCCAAAAATCTATAAATAGAAGGCCTCAAAACATCATTTCTAAGCTTAATTATTGCAAAGTTATAATGTAGGATTGGTTCCAAAAAGCTTCAAGCAACTAGTGTTATAATGTCAAATTGATTCCAAACCAAGCCAAGCCATAAGCCAAAAGTTCCAAGGAGAGATGGAGGTTGTCAAGCTTCCATTGCCAAGTACTTCATGAGCATAAGCTGAGGAAGCCACCATAAAAAGAATTTTGAAGCATCTAAGGAAGGTAAAAGAGTTTTCTTTTTAATTTTAGTTGTGTTTCATTCATGATTATTAATTAAGCTCTCCCTAGTGTCTAGGCTTAGAGATGTTATGCTATTAGTGTGTTTATTTAATTTTATTTTCATTTTAGAACTAACACAATACTAACCATCCTCTCTTGAGTCAAATTCTTAGATCACATCTACCTCCTCCTTATCCTTCTCAACCACCTCTACCTCACCTATCAAAACTCATATATAAGCCTACATCTTGGTAATATATCCTTGATAACCCATAATCTATACATCCTAGATATGGATCTAGCTCTGAAGCATGATTATCTAAGCCTATAGAGAATTAATCTATCTATGTGAACCAATAACCTATGACTGAGCCTAGGCTAACTACCCATCCCTCTATGTCTTTTGAGCCTAAATTTGAGATTGTGTCTGATCTCTCTCTCATAATCCCAACTATCTCTATTAGACATGCATGTATCTCTATCTGGAGACATGCTAACAAATATCTCTCATCCTCAATTAGTAGTTATTGGGATGGTATAACACCATCCCCACTCTTGTTAGCACTAGCCTATATATCAACCACTCCACCCTAAATATTACTACCCATAGCTTGGATCCCACTCCCTCCTACCTATCTTATAGCTACTACCTAATCCCCATCACCTTTGTCTACATCTATGGCATATATATCTCATTGATCATCTTGACCATCTTGTGTTGGTGCCTACATCCTCCTCCTTTAAAACCTTGCCTATCTTTGTAACACTCTCATCAATACTCCCCTTTGTACTATATCCCTACATCATAGAAACTTCATTGGAACCCTTTGAGTCCACCATGATGTATGGGTTATTGTCACCCTTAGATCTGGTATCAGCATCTAAAAATCCCATGGGAGGTGGGTAAGGCTATCATAATTTACACATGTAAGGTCTCTATCTACTAGACTACCCCACTATTCCCTCTCTTGATCACTCATATAAAAAATATGTTCCGACCCTAGCACATCTTGTGAGAGCCCAACTACCTATGCATGTGGTCAAGTCTATATCACTCTATAATGAAATTTATGTGTCTAGTCAAATAACACTTAGTAAGCATATATTGAGTCACCAAAACCTCATCATCCCAGTAAATCTATAGTCACATGTAGGGTATCCATGTGATATTCTCTATTTATAAGCTATCAAATGCAAATTTATAAAATTGCACCTACCTAGTGTGGTCTCTTTGCACACCTAATAAGATATACCATCCAAACACCATAGGTTGATGTGGCTCATTACCTACTAGAGTACCAAAAGGCTACTAGATCAAAACATGCTCTCAGCTCCAAATATATAATATAAGGATGGACCTAAGACCATAGATCCCATATACACCCCCAAATGTAATTCTTGATATAAATGGTCCAATACCATTTCCTGCCATGCAAACACCCTAAAATCATGTACCATATCTACTACCATGTACCTAAGGCCCAAGTAAAACCATTGACCACTCTTATCTAGTAGGAGTATGCTTATAAAAATACACATAAATACTAAGGTTAACCGATCAATCATCCCCTCTTAGAGGCATCTATCAATGTCCACACATTTGTCTCTCACACCCACATGTAATCCTCCTGCTAGTCTCTACAATGTCACACTAAAGATGTGTGATCTCTAGTAGATCTTATCCCCTATCATCAATAATCAAATAATATAATAGACATCCTCTAAGGTCACCTTCATCTCCCCAAAAATGAAGTGAAAGGTGCTCATTTTTTAGTGTCATCACTCCACTAATGTAGTGATCAGGACACAATCAATCCACATCACTATCATCATAACTATATAATGCAACCCCACTATCTCTAACACATTGTTATCAACATCAGTCAATCAATGCATCTCATGTATCACCTTAAGTCATCATAACTAATATTTCATCACACTGAATTCCTCTTACACCAATAAACACAAACCTATCACTAACTCTATTCCATCACAAATTGGCTCCCCTACCTATAACCAGTGTCCCCTTCCCAAACTTTTACCTATCCTAAAAAAGAACACCCCATAACCTAAAAATCCATACTCATAACTTATGATCAATCTTATTCAATAGGGTTTAACCTAATTTAACCTCATCTCTTTTAACCCTAACCCATCCCAATCTCTTTACTCCCACACCTTAACCCTATTCTACATTCACCTAACTCACATAATCTAATTCCACTTCCAAGCCTAAAATCCCTTTCCAACTCCCTCACATCCCTAATACCAATCCTAATCTCTACTTACCAATCATTTTTATCTTTTACATTCATCACATAATTAACACCTACTTAACCCTAACCCATCCTAACTTACCAATCCTAACTTCATGTAATTTTTTCACACCTTAGAATACCTAAATAATTTCATTTCTAAACCCCCTTTAAATCACATTAGCTTAAACCTAACTACCTATATCTAACACCCTAACCATTTCTAACCCCACCTAAACCCCTTAGCCTATCCCCCATCCCTTAACTATTTTTCCTAAACTCAACAAAACCTTAACTTACAAGTTTTCCCTAACCATGATCTTTTCATAAATGCTACTCAAATCTTACCATTTTGCATAACCATTATTCTACTCCCATAGTTATACAAAACCTCAAATCACTAACCATGACATTACAATAATGAAAGTAGAAACTTACAATATTGTAATATCATAAACCCTCAAATGTAGTATTGCAATACAACTATTCCCTTAGTTACAGTATTTCAATACCACCACATGCATACCAATATCATAATCTGTGAGTGAAATAACATAACTAAGGGAATTTCTATCAGTCATAGTATTGCACCTACAATGCCTTTACCATAAATTCCAATAAATAAATGCAAAAATTAAATATAAATTGAGAAAAATCATAAGCTAGGGGTTCATTACTCAATAGAAATTGACAAAAATCAAAGTGGCATCCTTGTAAAGGTAGTAATCCTTCATGGTTGTGATGGAATATCTGACTGCCTTCAAGAGCCATGTCATTAGGGCCTCATTGATGTATTACTAGACCACTAGGTATAAATGTTTATATATGTCCTAGATGTGATTGTGTAATTGGTGGAAATTTAGCTTATAAAATACCATGTGGACTATCAAGCCCCTGACAACCCACAAAGGAAAATCTGAGGGATTTAAAGAGAGTGTCCCTTATACTATGTCTAACAATTAGTTCATCATGTATAAATTAATCTTTGTTTAGGCACCTATGATGGCATTGAACAACTTAAAGTTGATAAATCCTACCATGTATGGGACTTATGATCATATAAGGATCATATGTATTAAATTCACCCATAACTCATTAATATGCAGGTAGTCTAGCCCATAAATAGCCATTTTGACAAGATCATGCTTACCTAGATTTCCTCCCAAAAGATGAAGACCATGTATTCATTGATATCATCCTTGTTAATCCATTTATAATTTAGGTTCCCATCCAAGTTATGGAGGATGTCATATATTTGGTAAGTCCACATAGAGACCATTATCATTATTTCATCATAGGAGAAGGTGTATTCTATGAAGTAACACACCTTAAATGTGTTCCTAGATATATCAGTAATTTGGTGCTAAGATTTGGATGAGCATACACAATCATGGACTTCATCTTACTTGCATATGGCATTGTAAATGATGTTACTCAATAATTTAGCATAGGGGAATGTTTCTAGTTTGGAAATGGCTCTATGAAATCTACACCTCTTTTAAGATCGAAGGACATCCTCAAACTCTACCTGTTGGTCATCATCTGAGCCTAAATTACTAGGGACTTTTTTTACCTCTTTGAATAAGTCATTATAGTTCTTTAATTTGTTCAATCTAATTGAGAATGTTTTATCATGGTACTCAAGTTCAACCTTTGGGTTTAAGGATAATACAACCATTATAGCAGGATAGAGGGGTATTAAGGAAGTTATGAGTGTATAAGGCACAACATACAAGTGTGATTTGTGAGAATTATAAATCTAGGAGTTAAATATTTTTTAAAGGTAGTAATGGTAAATGCTAGTAACCTTATCCTAGGCTTTTATATATGTATGTACACATCCCCTTATATTAATGACATTTTATGGGTCACATATTGTGAATTAAAATTTGAGTTGGTGGTATTTTTTATCTTTACTTCTAAATCCAAAGTTGAATTTAGATCCCATGATATTTTGCTTCTAACCAAATATAGCAATGGTAATGGGATATTTTAAAACTATCTAATCAGGCCCAACTTACTATTTTATTATTTCCCAATGTGTGGTAGGTATGTGGTCACATCTCCTAGAGGCTTCTCAATTAACTTCCACTTTCTAATAGGTGTCACCTACTTATTGGTCCTCTTACTAATGGTCTACACCTACGCATGGATTTTTACTCCATCATTACCTTAGGGAGGGTGATGTGTCACTTAGGGACATGTGTCACATCTTGATTTGTCCTCTAGCCTTATCCATACATTATTAAAATATTTTTAGGGCCTTTGGTGGTTGTTAGTTCGCCTACTTACTAGGTGACTTGGTGCATTCTCATTAAGATGTGTTATCCCAAGTTTTTACATCTCTAATAGGTCTGAGGGATAGACCAATTTAACACTTAGTGACATGGTGCCTTCCCATTTGACCAACCACTCCTAGGATCTAAAACATCTAATAGGTCTTAGGATAGGCCATTATGACATTAGGTTATGTGGCACATTATTATTTAGTTGGATCTCTTAGGATTTATTGTCTTTGATAGGTTTGAGGTACTATCAATTCTGACATGTTGATGTGGCACCTTCCCATTCAATTTAACTCTCCCATATTTTGACATATTTGATAGGTCTAGGGATTATCCATTTTGAAACTCATGACATGGATCCATCCCATTAAAGTAGGATCTCTTGGGCTCTTAAATCTATGGCAAGTCTAGGGACTAACCATTCTAATACTTGATGATGTCATGCCTTCTCATTCAGCTAGGCTCTCCCCGGATTTGATAATTTTGACAAGTCTAGAGAATGGCCATTTTTACACTTGACAACATGGTGCTTTCCCATTTAGTCACTCTATCTCAATTTCTTACATCTCTAATAGGTCCAAGGACATTACATTCTTACACTTGATGACATGGCACCTTCTCATTTGGTTAGGCTCTTCTACGCTCTGACATCTTTAATAGGTCTGAGGACTAAAAAATTCTCAAAAAAAGACTAAGAAATGAAAAGGAACATAATTCATTGAAAAAAGATTTGTTAGTTACTAAGATTTTGATTCACTATAAAGGGTAACTGATCCATTGATCAATGAAAGTAATGAGATATATAATGTTAGCATCATGATTCATAAAATAAAAAACACTCCTCTGTCATAAAAATAAAAGATACCCATTATTGCTAAGGGGAAATTTAGGGCAATGTATATTTTAATAAATTAAGCAGGTGCTATAAGAAAAAAAATAAAGGATCCTAAATCTTTGGTTCATGATATTTTATATATGGGTCCCCAATTTTTTTAAAAAGGGTGTGTTGACCATAACATATGGTGACTTCCATGGGGAAAGTGATGGCAAGCACTTAGAACCCAACCAATTTATTCTTATTTCCTTTCTTAATACAAATATTATAAGAGGGATCTTTATTCACCATATAAATGATGAGGCACTAAATTCTCATAATATCAAGTGGCATACTAAGCTTCCACCTTATATACAACCACTAGTGAGTGTAAGAAGTGATATTCATTTTTTATTCATTCCTAGATTTTATCTAAGTAATCAAGGCTAGATTGGTTATTAGGATTCATCCATGCCATTTATGGCTTGATGACTTAGAGGGTAGATAGCTTGGGCATTACTCTACTTCTAGAAGATCATCCATATCCCTGATAGATATACCTCTAGTCCCATTCATGGCCTTGCTCCACTTTTAGCTAGGCCAAAAAGCTTGTGGTGAAGATTATTTATATAGCCATTCTGAGGTAGACTTAGAATTTAGATTATGCATGGTTTCCTTATTCTTTTCTAGGATTCTATATGACAATATTATAATTTATTATTCCTATCCATTGAGGTTTCAATATTGATCCAAAGGTGAATGGATGATGAGGAAGTTCTGAATAGCCAACAAGTCTTTGATTAGCTTGAATAATCCAATATTTTCTTGAGACATTATTTTAAGTTTAGCTTGGTGGATCTATAAGGGGTGTAAGATGTTCTAAAATCCAAATATTTCTCTTAGAACCATATGCATCTCACATCTAGGATGTCAAAATTTTCAATTGCCATCCTAGAATTTGTCATATTAAAGGTTTCAACTTGGATTTTCTTTCTTTTCAACAATCCTTTCAAGCTTTGGCCATCCCCTAGAGCAGTTACTAACAAGGGTCAGATGTCAAAATAACACCAAAAAATAAAGGAGAAATGGAGGGGGAAAACATAGAATAAAATAAAAGCACATGGTGAAAACAAACACATAACAAAAGAGAAATAAAATTAAAGCAAACCTATCTAGTATATGCATTACCACCTCTACTCAGACTACTTATAAGTTATATTGGAAGGGACAAACAAGAAACAATGCTTTAGAAATTTCCCATTTATCAAAAGTGGTAGCTCATTTCCCTTAAGATATTTAAGATAGAAGGAATTCTAGCCTAGGATTTTGGTTATTTAGTATGGGCCAATATAAAAGGGATCAAATTTTAATGTTGGACATTCTTTTCATGAGCCTTGTCCCATATTCAGACCAGGTCATAGATTCTAAAGGTCTTGATATTTGACCTCTTATCAAACCACCTTTTGACTATATCTTGGTGATTCTTAAAGCTCAATAGAGATTCATCTTGAGCTTATTTTAACTAAATTAGGTTCACAAGTCTAGAATTCACCTTGTCATATGGTTTCATGAATTGTTATATAAAATTATAAATAAACAACTTGAGCATGACTGACATGATTGACTCCAATACATAAACTAAAATAAAAAGAGATATTTTGAGTGATTATTTATACTTAGTATTGTATGCCCATAGGGAAATATTTAGTAATGAGTGTCATTCTTGGGGATTTACTATAGCTAATTTATTGATTGAATTGATCAAATTCTTGTTAATGGATTATGCCAATTCATTCCCTTATAGGTAGTGATTGGATGAAAACTTTAGTATGATCCCATTATCATAGGCCCATTATGTAAATTATTTAGATTGAAAGGTAGGACCATTATCACATAATAAAGAAATGGAGGCCCTAAAATGGGTGGTTATGGTGTTCTCAAGGAACTTGATGACCTCAAAAATAGTGCTTCTTTTGGTTACAACTACCTCAGACCACCTAGTGTAATAGTTTATGCCCATAAAAACAAACTTATGACAAAATAATAAATTGGGGTTAATGACCCCTATGAAATCAAGGCCCCATTGTGAAAATGGTATAAACTCTAAAATAGGTTACAATGGTATTGTTGCATGTGTTTCTCTCTTAACAAAGGTTTAACACTGGTGGTAGAAACAAATTTGGGCATGAACATCTTTGAATAGTGTAGGCCAATAGTAATTTGACTCAATAATTTCTTGGGCCATGACATTTTCTTCAGGGTGACCAACTCCGAGTCTTTCATGGAAACTTGCCATTATCTCTTTGGCCTCTTCTTGTGATACACATTGAAGATATATTAAATTATGGTTTATTCTAAATATAACTCCACTCTTCAGCATATACTATTTATATTTTAACTAGATGTCCCTCCTTTATTTTTGGTTGAGTCTTAGGGGTGCATTTCCATAGATTAAAAAGTGCATGATCGGGGTCTACTAGTCTAATTGTAGTATCCTCTATTGGTTGACTTGGTGTATTGTAATCCTTGATTCTATTTAAGTTATTAGTTAATTAAGACTATCCTCTAACTAGTTTGGTCATATAGATTTCCAAATAATATTATTTTAATTTCATGATCCATCAGTGTCTTCTTTTGCCTAACTTGTTTTATCCCAACATCTATTTTATACCTAGGTGTGGGATAATGGAATGTACTCTATTCCATAGGATGTAATGATTAAATTTATTCACTACCTTAACTAGGGCATACACATGATTGTATAGGGTAGAATATATGAGATCAACATATTTAATATTAGTGATCATAAAACCCACGGGGTGTTTTTCTCTTTCTAAGCTTTGGCTAAGTCAAGCAAAAATGGTGTGCTTTGAAGAAAATGGATAGATATAGAAATATATCATATAGTCTAGACTAATGAGAATCAAGGCTTGAATTATTGTATATTTGATATCTTTGAAATCTTTCTTTGATTCTACATGTAATTCCACTTAAGCATCCTATTTGTAAATCTTTCTTTGGGTTTAAGTAAATTTCATACTTTTTGTATCTTTCAAATACCATTTCCAAGTGGTGCACTTGATATAATTTTTTTTTTGAAAGCATAGTTAGGTCATCCATATAGGTTATTATGCATTTACCTATCATTCCTTCAAAAATAAAGTCCATTTCCCTTTAGAAAGTGGAATAAATGTTAATTAACCCAAAAGGCATTCTTATATAACTAAATGTGCCCCACTTGGTGGTGAAAGTAAGCTTAGTTGGACTTTATTCCAAGACCTGGTTGTATACTAAGAATCCATCTAAAAAGGACATCATTTGAGACCTGCTCACCATTTGTATCACCTCTTCTAGGGAGGTAAATGGGTAGTTATATTTATCAGAGGCCTGATTCAAGTTTTAAAAGTCCAAACATAAGCAAATCTCTACATTTGTATTTCAAAAAAGGAGTAGGTTGACCACTTAAGTGGAGGAATGAACCAAGAAAATTATCCCTATAAAGAGTAACTTATGGACTTACTTATGTAATAAGGTAACTAAGATTGGGTTTACCAGTCTCTATCTTTACCTAAAGGGTTTTTGGATGGGTTTTAAAGGGACAGTATGAACGGTTACTCTTGGGTTGAAAACCTTAAGGTATCCATAGGTGCAAGAAATCACATCCTTATATCTCATCAGTAAAATTAGTAATTGTTCTAATTCATGTTCCATATAGTGAAGACCCACAATAACTATTTTTGGATTTTATATAAGACTGATATTGATAAATCAACACTTTTGGTCCTCAAACTTAGGTTTTTTTGCTTAGAAAGTGGGGTCTAAAACATTAAATGCTATTTATAATGAGATCATCCACTTTAAGATTTTATTCCCATGATTTTTCATGATGCCATCCTTATCCAAATCTTTCATAAGGTTATCTATATCTTTCTCATATATAATTTGGGCCTCAAATAATCCTTCATTCACATGTGATTTTTTGCACCACATTGGCTAAGGTTATTGAATCTACTATGAAGTTATGGAGATTCTTTCCAAACGACTAGATGGTCAAGAGGAAAGTCACACTTCCATATATTTTTTTAATGAGTGAATTGGTGTGTGTTCCTCTTAGTTTTAGATGGGATTGTGGTGTTGGATTTGGAGTCAGAGACTTTAGCAAGAGATCCTATTAATCTATGATTTTAAAAAGCTCATGAAGGGTAATTATAGCCTTGATATTTTTCATATCCTTGACTACATTGTAACCTTCATTAATTTGTATTTGTGAGGTCTCTATAGGTGCCTTAGGTTCTTGAGGCCTATGTGGGGGATCATTCCTAGCATTTTGGTTTGGTGGGGTCATATCATTATTAGGGGGTTTTGAGATAGTAAAGGGATGTTTGTACCTCACTAATACCCTCCTCTATATTTTATTCTTATCTAGGGAAATCCATGGTTTCTAACACTATATCAGTACTAGGGGATTTTCTTGAGTTATAGGATTCAGGATGATTAGGTACCACCTCATATTCTTCCATATCAATTTGGAAGATTTAGAAAGCATAACCAAACATAATGTATTATAGTTCCCTATGTGATACCATGTTATTCCCTCAACACTAGTTAGGTAAAGCTATCTTGAAGATATTGATTTTAGGTAGCCTATTGGGTGAAGGTTCTAGGGGATAGTAAGGAAAATTATAGTTTTTGTTTGGTATTTGATATGTGAAATTATTTTTGAAACTTTATGCATTAGAGTTACTCACCTATTTTTGTATCCCTAGGAAGTACTTAATGAGTTTTTGTACCATTTACTAAATGGCATTTATCTCAGTTTTAGTGGACTATTGAGGAGGGTATTGCTATCTATGGCCAATGTTACCTGAGTTGAGACTAAGGTATTAGTTCATGACTCCCTGGGTTTAGGAAACCTAATTTTTGGTACCCATCAGGATTTAATACATTATAGGGAACATATAGATCATTGGGTTATTCTAATTAATGTTGGGGAAAAAATTAAACATAGGCATCTATGATAGCATACCTAGAGTTGAGGTCATTATTTGATCTTGGGGGTTTAGTTTCCTATCCACTTTAATAGTCCCTACATAAGATGAGGATATGTTTGCTATTGTCTACATCCCTCCTTAGGAACATGGTTTTCCAAGGGTCTATTTATTATACATTTCAAGTGATAGTTGAGGGTTAGGTTGATATAACATAGTGACCTGGTGATACATCTTATGAAACCTAGCATTGGAGTTCCTAATAGGCTCATTAGACTCCCTCTTGATGCAATAAAACTACTGATACATGACATTGGGTTATATCATTTTTCCCAAATTAGGTGAGGAAAGTATAACTAAAATGGTCATTACTTGGGATAGAGTATTCAAGAAGGTTGAGGAACTAATCATATAAAGAGTTCATTAAGGTAAAGGGGAAAATCCTACACACCACATACTCATGTTCTACATCCAAAAATATTAGGGTGGTTCTATAGAATGTTGTGTTCCTCCATGGTTCATCCCATGCTAGTGGTGAAACAAGGAAGGTATGCCTTAGGGATCATGGGTAAATCATGAAGGACTCCTAAGAAATTAATGATAGAGCTAGCTAACTAGGCCATCTTGGGATACAAATTTGGGATAGGTTGTGGTGATCAACTGATAGGAATCATGATAGGTATAGGTTGGTTAGACAGAGGTTTTTTAATGAAGAAATAAGGGAGAAATTACCAATCAACATTGGTGGGACTTAGCCCTGGTAACAGTTGAACTAGTCTATAGGATACTTCATAATCAAATAGTAGTTAACATGTTATTACCAATAAGCCAACCTAGACATACTCATGAAAAAAATCAATGGAAAGAATGAAATATTATAATAAGTCCCTCCTTTAAGTTCCAATTATTTTTTACTCCAATTTACTCCTCATGAAATGCCCATGAGATTGGACATTCCCTAATAGGGGAAGGTAGGGACAACTACAAGGTTTCATCTTTGATTTTAGGACTGATTTAGGATCAACCTATGGCATATTTTTAGGTATTTGAATTCATAATTGGATTCTAAATGAATAGTCTCCAAGAGATGCACTATCACCATTGAAATATTGATCTAAATTCTTACACATAGTCCAAAGATTGTTATGAGGATTTGAGTATTATTCTTATTATTTTTAAACATAAAGGGAAAGGGTAATTCAATTTTAAATAACAAACACAAAAGAGAAGGAAGAGTAAGATGGAAAAGTGAATCCCCTAGTCTAAAATGAACTCGATGCATTTATCACTAAATTAGGTGACTATGTTATAGTTATACCATTATAGACTGAATTTCACTAAAGTTCTACCTTCAAGAACATATAACTTGAAGAGTCTAGGGGAACCAAGAGTTTTCCTTCAATATGAGCTCACTAATAATGAGTAATATGATTTTATATTAGAATACACATAAACCCCATAATAAAATTTGTATATTAACACACACAAATTATCAACACTATAAAAAGGGAAACAAAATAACTCACACAATGATTCTAATAGATAAGCACATCATAACCATGGCACACATAAAGAAACAAAGTATTGATATAAATATACTAGCATTGATAATCATTAAAATATAAAGATGAAAGATAATTTAAATATAGAACAAACCCTCTTGCTAAAAATAGAGATTGTATTCATTAAGAGGAGTAATTGCTATTAAAGTAATTGAGGGCCAATTTTACAATCTAGAATGATGGAGGAAAACCACATAAATTCTTGCCTATAATTTGACACCATTTTTGAACAATTTTTAGTTGACCCTTTATTATAATATGGTTCTCATTTATATAGATAAGGATGGGGCTCACCTCCAAATAACATGAGGATCCCATCCTAGGCCATGATGGCCACTCATTACAATTACAACCATATTTCAAAATTTAAAATAAGACAATCCCTTCAAGCCTATAATAGATCTACAAGGACCACTTAATTCATGTGAGGAGGTGACTAAGGAGGTTTGGCTCTTAATTGCTTTCAATTGGCATCAATATCTTCCAACATAGATTTCATGAGGTCAAACACCTTATCTATCTTGGCAAGATTCATTAAGGAATCCTTGAATATTACCTCAGCTTGAGGTTTCAATCCTCGATACACTTGGAAGGGTTTTTACATTAAATCTTAGACCCTAGAGACCTATTTGATGCTCATAATGGAATACATTGATAGATCCAACACTACCTAGGCCCCTTATTGGTTTATTTGATAACCTTATTCATCATGAGGTTGTTAAATCAATCATGGTGTCATCTATGTGGAATAACACAAATATATTGGCTTCCTTAAAATAGTTCATTATCTTCTTCTTGACCTATTCCAAATTTCTCATTATAGTATGATCTATGGCCAACCACTCCTCCATAGCAACACTCATTATCCTAGCATATGTTTGGTATAACCCCAAGTCTATGGTTGAAATAAGTTTTAGCTCTAGAAACATTCCTTTATTAACCACCACTTGAAACTTATAATATTTCTCATTTATCTCCAAAATCCTCTCCATATATAGTTAAGTATACTAGATAAGTAAATTTGTCTCAACCAGAGTCTCCACTACTTTCCCAATAACTAATAAAAGTAATAAGAGGGAATCCTTATCCTACCCAATTATCCTAAAAGGGAAGGTTCTCTTTACTTGGGATTCTAAATTTTGAACCTAAATTTTCATGTCCTTGAGGACTTCTTAGACATATCATGATTCAATCAGAGAAAAAATAGTGGGTCCTTAGCCATCCTTTCCACCCTGGTGGAACTCCTCACCTTGGTAAAGGAGAATTTATCTTGATGGGTCTACCAAACCACTAGGTTTCCCTCTTGGACAAAACTCTACATTATTATTGTATTTATAATTTTAGAGGATTGGTTGAATCTACATTACACATTTGGGTCACCCCTGGTAGTCATCTTTGGTGCCTACTCTATGTAATGGGAAATGGAATAGATATATAAATCAATCCTAGCTCAGAGAAGATAAATCCTAATTACACTTTTGATTATGGATACTTTATATATTTAGGTTCATGACCAAGATGGATATGATATACCTATCTAAGGGATCTATTTCCACAATAAATTCATTGGGGAGGGTTCCAAATCCTCCACTCAAACAAAACTATGTGATAACCCTAACTAGGTCCTATATTTTCATATTCAATAAACTAATAACAAGTAAATTAAAATTATAATCTAGCGCTCACAAAAGCTTATGGAACAAAGTGGGGGTAATAAACATGAAAAATAAACATGCATATAAGACATATACTTATGATAATGTTTATTAAATACTAATACATGGGAGAGAAGTAAAAATACATATCTATCTACTCTTACAAAGGAGAAAAAAATAGAAATACTTACTTTTGAAGATGAACCCATTGAGGCTCAATCTCTCTCTTGGAAAATGTGCTTCATAAAAGGTTATTGTGGTATGTAACATTGACAAAGATAAATCATCTCTAGGCTACACAACCTATCAATGTATCTAAACAATTTATCTACAAGACAAGATCTATATCTAAAAAAAAAGTATGAAACCCTATGTTATGCTATTCAATTAGAATGGTGAATAATAAGATGCACAATATATATATATCTTATTATTCTCTTCTCTTCTCTTATAAATGACAAAATGGATGTGTTTATTTACAAGGATATAATATTAATCCTTTCTAAAAGTTTAGGCCAACAAGGTCAAACTTGTCGAATTAGTATCGTTATCAAAATAAATAAATTAGGTCATGGTCTAGGTTGGCCAAAGGCTGACCTAGACCCTAATAAGTTGTATCAATTATATTACAAGGTCGATGGGGTTAATAGTATAATGTAAATAATCAAAACTGGTTTTAGGCTAGGGAAAGGATAATGAATGTGGTAAATGACTAGAGGAGGGTGTAAAATAGGAGGCGATGCTTGTGGGAATGTTTGTAGGAGATAGTTGGATTTGATAACAAGTGGTAATAAGGGACAAAAATCCTATGAAGTACCAATGGTTTTCCCACCCCTTTCTCAATGCACCCCTTAAGTAATGTACTCAGAGAGATTGAGGCTTGACACGTTCCTTCAAGATAGAAAGTGTCATTAATTGATAAAATTTGAAAATATTATGTGTATACATATTCCCCACTGAAATATCATCATGTGTCATGTAGGTGAAACATAGGATGGTTCTTTGGGAAAATAACATAACAACACATATTATGGAAGCTAAATAAAGTTGAGTTAGGAAAAAAATAAGATAAATGAAAGGACAAAATTGGAAAACACATACCTTTACTTACCTTAGTGCTACACATAAATAAGGAGTATATGAAATATGAAGGTGTCCCGTATGGGGAACATTAGGTAAACTTGCAGATATTAGTGGAAAAGAGAAAAAATTTAAATTTTTTGCAACATAGACATATAATATTTGAAAATATTCTCTATGATGTTAAGATTCTAGAACATGTTATGATTTGGAAAACTAGCTAGTAGAGACAAATACGTGATCAAAATAAGAAATCTAATGTTAAATATCTGAAATGTAAATAGTTTTGAATAGTACATATAAACAAAGTGAAAATAATTCACTTGGGTTTTTTACTATCCTGAGAAAATAGAGATCCGATAGACCTAGTGAGTAATAAGAGAGCCAGGATGGTTAGGACATGACGGCTAAGATAGGGAGGATGCATAGTGGTTGAAGCGTGTGTAACATAGGTAAGCAACTAAAATTTCCAATTTTTTTAATATTTTTATTTAAAAGTGTGAATTATAGAGAATTTGATTGGTAAATAAAATCTAGGCACCTGTATGAACCCTAGGAAATTTTTATGAACACTAGGGGTAAAATGAGGTATTGGGTAGAAAGGAGTCAACCAATAAATGCTCAAGGCATTTATGGTAATTGGTCAAAAATTCATCATTGTGGATGAACAAAGTTGACTAGGTCAACTTAGTTTGTAAAGGGAAAGAGAATCAATAAGATGACTATGTAGCAGTAGGTTGATTTAGTTGGCTAAGGTATGAGGTTGACTATGTAGTAGTAAGTTGACTTAGTTATTTTTGAAGTAGAAAATATATTACTATAGGATAAAAAGGTGGCTGAATTAGTATTATAAACCAAATTTTTGGCTTACTTAGTACAAAAGAGGCCAATCTAGTAATAATTTTATAGGGATGATCTAGTATACCTGATGGTGTATAGGGATGATTTAGTATTTAATAGGTCAATTCAGTATAAAATGAACAAACTAAATCAAACTAGTTGAGTTTTGTGAAAATTTTAAGAATGTACTTTGATTATAAATGACATGGAGATCTAATGCATCACTTGTTATTTGATATTTTTCAAAGACACTGGAGATATTGGTGTTTGATTGATGCATCATGGTTACCATATTTTCTATATCATTTGATAGATGTGGATAGAGAATGATTATTTGTACTATTTCTAGAAGGTATCATGGAGATGAGGCATATTCCATTGACTGTTGATCTCATTATCATGTTCCTTAGTGCATGTTGATAATTGACCAACACATTTTGATGGGTGTTAGCTTGGGATACCATAGAGGTAGGTATTAAACTAGAGGACATCCATACATTGCTCAGATTATTGATAGAAAGGAAAGCAATGATCTCATGAATAGTGAATGATTTGGAGGAGAGATGAGCACTAGCCATGTGGGTGACATGCTAAAATAGGACATATGCAAGTTTGAGGTTTAGTTGATTTAATGTGTATATTATGTATATTTTTTACATCTAAAAGGCTATGATTAGACTTATGATAACATGAGTGTTGTGTCACAAGTAAGACAATAAGGTAATATTGTATGTAATAGCCTTATACCAGTCCATTTTGGATAAAGGGGAACTATATAATTTTGGATCTATAATCTAGGTCTAGTTGATGCATGATATGTATGGGATGTTATTAAGGTGAAAAAGACAATGGGATCAGTGTTTTTGCTTAGTGCATGGATATATTATAAGTTTCTTATACATCAACCAGTTGGGTTTCCCCATGTGGTTGATGATAGGATACATAAAGTGAGGAGATGGAGGTAGGAATAGGTAGTGAAAATCATGCCCCACATGTTAGTATTATAGATGATCACACAAGGGGAGATAATGTGGTAGTCATACACATGTATTGCTATTATTTGGTCTAGTTGGGTGACCATGGCACCAGGGATCGATTAAGTGTAGATCATGGGCCATTATACCTGGTGGGTAGAGTTACATCAAGTGGCATACTTGATATGATATTTTGGACTCTCACACCCATAATCTCCTCTAGTAATATATATAATTTTTGGGTATGACATGATACAAATCTAAAAGGGAGAGGAGAAAGAGGAACACTAGTCAAAATATTGGTGATGAGGCCATGACATGTGAGACTATGGATTGGTTGAGCATGATAGCTAGTAGCCAAAGGAGGAGAGGGCATGGATGTTAATATAGGGGTGCATAAAGAACCATGATAGGCTCTATATTAGTAGGATAAGTGACCACCTCAAACACACCATAGATAGAGGCATCATTCGTGAGATCAAACATAAATGAGGGTGGTCACATAGGATGATCTAACACTCAGCCCATGATAGAGCTAGTTAATAGAGGCACCCCTTAGGAGAGGCTTGAGGTGTGCATGAGTGGTGACTCATAGATTTGAATTTATATGGAAGGAAGTGATGGATGAGGTTCTCAAGGGATAGGTAGATGGAGAGACCATGCTTGGTAGATGAGAAGATAGGAATATGGTGGTTGGTGACACTGAGACTAGTAAGAAATTTTATAATTGTGATTTTTGAGATAGAATAATAATTATATTTTATTATAAGTAGATGATACATTTTTAGATGTATATGTGATCTAATATCCATCTAGTTTTGGTTTTGAAAATCCTATGATAGAGGAGGTCATATGGGATCCTGAGTCATGGAATTGCACCATGAAATTTTGGATGGGCTGCTAGCATCATAAAACCCCACTATGTTGGATGATCCTATGGTAATGTTTACCCTAGCTCAAGTAGGATGGTTTAGACTAGAGTGGGATGATGAAATGTAGCTACATAAATATGAGGATGGATTACAACCATCAATAGGGGTGGGAGTAGAAGATTCATATGACTGGAAGTCCTTAGCTTAGGAGAGAGCTACACACATGGTTACCATGATCCATCTTGGACAAGTATAAGCCTAGGTGACCAACTTATAGGGATAGGCAGAAGGATTGATATCCCAGACTACCTCCTTAATATGCACCATGCAGATGGGATAGTCTAAGGTGTTTATGGGAAGTGTAGTTAGGCTATGGGATAGGCATTATCATTGTCAAACACATAATATATAGATATATATATTATGTGGATAGTTGAAACTGATCTCATGAGTTGTATTTAGTTTTAGTTGTTGATACATAGATGTATTTATTTCTAGTACATCTATTTTTATTTTTTATATATGTCATGGGAGATATATGTATAGTGTTTTCTTTTCTAGCATTATGTGATACACATGCATGGTTAAAAATAAATAGACAAAAGGGACTAAAAAAAGTAGAATTAATCAAAAACAAATGCACTACACATGATATCATGATGGGAAATATGTAGTAACAATAAGATGACTATCTACAATAAACCAAAGATGAGAAAAAGGATAACAAAAATGTTTTTAAACCATGAAAAAGATTGGCACCAAATTAAAACAAGTAAAATCACACTATATCACATTGGGAAGTATGAAAATAATATAATAAAATAGAAAACACATAAAAGATAAATGGTATATAAAAAAAATTAAGTAAATAAATCATACTAAATCATGTGGTAAAGTATAAAAGGGAACAAAATTGGAAAAATGAACTTAAATTAATCACACTAATTCAAGTTAGGAAGTATGAAAAACTTAATAAAAATGGTTGTATTCTTACATGTAATCATAAAATAAGAAGATAAAAGTGAAAGATTAAAATAAGTACAAATAAAACATACTATATCAAGATGGTAAGCATGTTAATGACATATAACTCATAATCAATCATGACATATCTCAAATTTAACACATATATTTTCATTGTGACTTGGGTATTTGGAAATTTTGTGAAGAAGACTAGGTTCTATCCATGGTCTTAAACTGCAACTCATAAAGGGAACACCAATGAGGTGGAAGAAATAGGAAAAAATATGTTAAAGGGTATGTTTGGAATGGTAATGTGGTAGTTTGGTAATTTGTGAGGAAGGCCTAGTCCTATCTAAGGTCTAACACTACAACTCACAAATAAGATCCCTAGGGGGTGTGATCAGTGAACAAAATAAGATTTCTCAAGGGGAAATATTAATATTGTGATAAATTAAAGAGGGAATGTAAAAATAATAATGTAGGTGTAGATCCAAGAATCTAAATGGAACCACTAGTGTTTGGCAAGGGGGTACATAGCATACTTAAGCAAACAATTAGAAGGCTAGAAGGCTCAATGCTTCTATGGGGCATATGAGATCTATAGAGGATATATGTCTTATCATCTTGCACCAAGCTATAAACAGACTTGTAAACTAAGTTTAGGCTAGCATGATTAATCACACAAAGGATGCAGGTATATATAGTAGTTATAACCATAGTAAAGCAAGTAGCTAAGACTAGAAAACTATTTGCATACAAATTGTAGAAATAATATTGATGAATAAAGAGAACAAATGAGTAATGTGTAAAATTAGAAGAGTAAATTTTATGCCAAATGATAGACATTTTAGAATTAAATATGTTTTCAAACAAGGGTGAAAGAGTGTGCCTAATCTAAGTTTGAGCTAACTCTTTACTTTTGACACTATTGTTTCTTAATAATGCAATTTGCTGGTTTAACAAGAGAGGAGATTGTTCATGCTAATTGTATAGATTGTTAGAGCATTTAGAATTCTACTAAAAAATGAGAGATGTTTCCAAAGCAATAATGACATGAAAGGTAAGATATTTAAATAAATGAAAGGTGTTCTTATCCATATACAAATGCATAAAACTTCATATAATATCATAGATAATGCCCTAAATAGGCTAAATCACTAAAACAATCAAAACCTAACATATATACTATTAAAATCAAAAAATAATTTCAATTTCAATAGCCAAGTGACATCATATCAAACTCAAAATAAGTGTGCATAATTTAAATCAACCAATTATCCAAGATAGGAAGCATTGAAGGAGGAGGATCAAGCTATGTGTGTAGGTTGAGTCCAAACTAGGAGCCAAAAGCAGTGGAAGAGGTGAAGGAGAATCTACCAAATAAAATATATCTAATAGATGGAGCAAAAGAATAGGTGAAATGGAGTCTTGAAGGGGATGGTAGCATCCAAAAAGCTTCAAGAACACTGTAGAGAGTAATGTGAATCACCAAGATAATTTACATAATAATAGGGCATCCCCTATCATAATGAAAGCTAAGTGTGCCAAGAATGCACTAGGTGAGATTCAAGAAGGCATAAAAGCTTTGAGTGTGATGATGAAGTGGGAATATTAGAGAAAAAATGTAGGAAAGAGAGGCTAAAATGAGTGATGAAGTGTCATATAAGGCAACCCTAATTTACCAAAGGCCAAAAAGTAATTATTTGGGCCAAATTAGAGCCTTTTTACACATTTTTCATGGGTCATGGCCTATGTTGTGGATTTTGTGAAGGAAAGATGTGTCTTAAGCTATTTATTTCCTCCATAATCCATGGTTTAGGTCAAATGGCCATTCCAGGTGGTCAACAAGCCACTAGAAGGGTCCTAAGAGGTATCTAGAGGGCTTGTCTAGTGCATAAAAGGGAAACAAAGAAATAAGGATGTGTAGGGAATGGATATATGATGCAATAAAGGTCCATATGAGTGGTAAATGTCTCAAAATAGGATAACTAGGTTTGATAGTTTTCATGTGAGCTGAAGTGTAATCATAGGGAGAAGTAGGTTCACAAGAAATATGATTACATATGCCCCTAAAGTACAAGTAGTTAGTGTTCAAATGAACAAGGACTGTTATGTAATACTTGGAATCCACATAAAAGAAAAGGAAATCAAAAACTAAAAAGATAAAAAAGAAAATTACCTACACTTACTAGATAAGGATGGTGGTAGAACAAGTTAATGACATGATCCATGGGTGAGAGTACAAATTATATGTAATCTAAATATAACTTCAAATATAGCTCTAGATCTTGTACATAAGGGACATAAGTGATATCAAATCAAATTATATAATACATAATGACATTCACTAAGGCATTCAACCTAGTGTTCTCTCTATAAGGGATATGGGTGACTTGAACATCCTTGAAGGAGAGAAAATTATGCACCACCTTGAAGAAGGGGAGAAAATCAAAGCTAAGGATTTCCAAGGCACTAGTGATTTGAGACATGACTAAAAGTGAGTCAATGAACAACTACACATATCACATGCCTAGCACATGAGCATCATTTAAAGTAATGATGATTATGTGATACTTAATTATATTATTAGTTTCAATAATAATGAGGTAACCAACTACAAAAATATAATGATCCCATGGGTCATTGATAATCTAAATGATATGAGTGGATCCTAGGTTTCCTCAACTACCACCATCAGTGTGAATCACCACTAAGAGGTGAGTCATAATGGGGGTTAAGGATGTAAGAGGATGATATGAAAGGATCATCTCAACATAGAGTAAGACAAATTAGTTACACCAAGGAGACAAAGAACACAATCAAGTCATAATCATTGGGTGAAGACTAACATTGATTGTGGGATGAGGTGATGAAGGGTGGCAGGATGCCCAGACCAGTCTATGAAGACCAGATCAAGTCCTAGATTAACTAAAACCATAAACCCATACCTAAAATAACCATAATGAAAGAGGGAGAGGGAGTTATTATGGATCATCTATGAATTATCCAAGAAACTACTGACTAAAATAATAAGAGAGATCAACTTCTATCCCAAGGTGTACCCTAGTAAGGAATATATGGGCTAGATAGGCTAGATGACCTAGGGGCCCAAGATATTTGAGTGGTACCAAAATACACCTAAATAGGACACAAATAAACAAATGGACCCTAACATTATGTTAAAAATGGGTGAAAAACCCTAAGATGAAGGTTTGATGGTTTCAAGAGCAATAATGGGATGAAATGGAGGTCGAGAAGGGCAAAAAGAAGGCCCTGAGCCTAGGCCATAATCTACCTAGGAAAACCCATAGCATGGACCACTATTATGATGTAGGGTACATGGCCTAACCAACTTTTAGGTCATGTCTTAGCCTAGAAACCCAAGCCCTAAGCTAGAAATGGCCAGAAATAGGCCCAGAGAACTTGGTAAGCCCTATAACTTACCCTAAAAGGCTAGGAAGGGAGGGAGACAAGATAAATAGTTGAGATTGTATCAACATGTTTTTCTTGTTCTAATAATTACATGACTAATCCATGGTCACATTTATTTGTTATGTAGATACAAAGAAGATTCAGAGTACTAGAGATAAGAAAGGCACCTCAGTTGGTAGAGCCACCATCATTATACAAGGGCCAACCAGGAGAGAATATATTAATTCCAACCATAATAAGAGACAATAAGGGGTTATAGGAGGCTCATTATAGATGATTAATAGCTAGGGAAGGTTGAATTAATTTGTAATCAAACATAACCACTATCTCATATCACATACAAGAACTATAAAGAAGGAGAAAGGGAGTTGGTAGAGGGATATCTACCAACAATTAGTATCCCAACCAACTAAAAGAAGCAAAAAACTCTACTTCTATCCTAAGGTAAATCCAAGGAGGATTTAATAAGCCAAAAATGTCATAAAGACCTAAAAGGTCTAATAATGGATTCCATGGGGGCTGAAATCTATCGAATGGGGGTATGAAGAGGGTGTTTTGGTAAGCTTTAAGGCTCACCAAAGCTCCATAGGCCAAGGCCTAGGCTTTCCCCCAAGGGTAGGCCACCACTTCACCTTAACTAGAGGCTTGCCCCCAAGGTAAGACACTATTTAGCCTATGAGAAGGCCAAATAATAGGGAAAAGGTGAGAAAAAGAAGATGGAACATCCATATCCTTAGGTTCTTGAGTCATTACTTGAAACACAAGAGTGTCAAAGGTGGGGTAATTATTGGTGAATAAGATCTTTAAATCCAAACAAGTAAGAGGATGGTAGTTGATTTCATGCATGAGCATGAGATTCTTGTAATCTCTCCTCTCACTTATTAGGTTATGTGATATACCATGGATGGAATTACACTCAATATTAGACTCAATGACTCTATAAATCTCTATAGGAGATGCATTAAGAGAGCTAATAATCTAATGGGAGAAGAATGATGCAAGGGGAAGTTCAACATTTAGGGAAACATATTAAAAGAGGTTTTTGAGAAGAAAAGATCCAACCTAGCATCATGGAGCTAAGGAGGGAGTCAGTTGATGCATACCAAAATTTGAAGGAGTGAATGATGATTGATACTTACCTAGATCACAACATTCATCCTTCAAAAAATTAGACTTGGAAGTAAGGGTTGTGTGAGATTCCACAAATCCCCATGAGGAAACAACTAAAGTGTCACTTGAGGGATTTGTCTTGACATAAAAAGTCCCCAAGTATCTAGGTTAGTGTCTATGGTATGAACCTCACCTCCATGCATGAACTGAACCATGCAAAACATGGTCAACATAGTGGCTTACATGGTAGTAGTTTAGGGATGGCCAAGAATCATATTGTATGAAAGTTCCAATTCTAACACACAAAACTTAATATTAACTACTTTGGGGGAAAATTTGACCTAGAGATTCATGTTTCCCATTAATAAAACCATTTTTTATTTAAACCAATATAGTTGTGGTGAGAATCATAGAGTTTCTTTCAACTAATCTCAAGCTCCTTGAACACCTGCAAGGGCATGATACTCAACATAACTCTATCATTAATGATGCATATCATGACATGAGAATCATTGATGGAGGTCTTAATGTAGAGGGGGAATAGATCCCTATTTTCAAAAATTGAATCATCTAGCAAAGTAGTAGTGTTGAAAGATAACATGGGAAGATGAGGGTGTTTAGACACATCAGATTTGAATAAAATTTCAACATCATCACGTAATGGGATGCCACAAGAGAGACCAAGATCATCAAATATGAGGCCCCTTTGCTTAGGTCAAAGGAGAAGAAGGTCCAAAATTATGATACCAATTGAGACACCCTATAAATCCTCTATGATGGAGTGTGGATATTGTCTAGCTTGGGGAGGGATGTTATGCTGAAAGTCAAATTTGAGTTTGGGGTTCCCTACCCCCATGGGTTAAATGAATGACCCAACACCACTATTATATCTAATAGGATTGATGACTTAACCCAATCATGTGTTGACAAATAACTCATATCTAATAGAGGCTATATTAATAGTAGCAATAACCAAGCTAATATTATGCTTGGATTTCCATCTCAAGTCAGTCTGGGAAGAGGAGTTAGAAGAGGTAGAAGAGCAAGAGGAGGAAAGATGGGCCTTGGCGTTGGATTTATTCTTTTCATTTTTTTTTTCTTTTCCTTGTCATGTTCAATCATAGGATCCTTAAACACATTTAATATTCATTTGGGTTATGCAAGTGGAGAAATTTGAGATGGTGGTGAGGTTTATGCACCAGATTTTTAGGTAGCAAAATTGGCATCATCATGGCCCTTTACTAAATGAAAATTGCAAAAATTGGTGGGGTAATAAGGTAACACTATCCATGGTTTTTTTTGCTTGATGTTTAAGCCTTATTTTAAGCTAACTTATTTCTCAAAGCATTCACCTTGTGGCTATCCTTATTGTTCATATTCTTGGGAGGAGAATCAATGACACCATCACTGGTCACATTGTGGTTACAATCATGTGAAGAGGATGACTTTTAGGTTAGGAAAAGGTTCATAATTTCACACACTTCAAATACTTCAATCTTTAGAAACCTATTAATATATTCATCATACGAGGTGGGATCATGCTTGAGGACCTAAAGGTGAACCTCCTAACTCAATGCTCATGTGAACATGTTATGAAGTTGATCATTTAATAACCTTGTCTTGCACATATAGATGATTGAGCACTACCTACTCAAAAAATCAAAGCTCAACTCACCCTTGGCCAGGACCATGGAGGTAAGTGATTGGATGTTGACGTTAAATGGTCTACATATATCAAAGTTCTAGATGAAGTCATCTAGAAGGAGATGGAAACTAGAAAGAGAATCTAGAGGTATATTTTTAAACCAAATGAGAGTTATTGCTCATAGAGAACAAGTGAAGAGATTCAAAATCATGCCTTCATTGTATTCCTAATCCATACACCATCATAAGTGTCATGATATTTACTATGGGACTAGAGTTCTGAGTCCTATTTAACTTAGGTAGTTTAGGGATAGAAGTAAGAAGGGGAATAACATGTACCCAAGGTGCTAGAGTATTCCTACAGAGATCCTCATAGGCATAGTTGATAGTGGGTTGGCAATTAACTCAAGGAAGAGGATCATGGAGGTTATGATGTTGCCTATGCCAATAGACCTCATCATAACCCTAATCATAAAGGGGATGATGTCAAGGTAGCTCCTGATATGGGAGATACTCATGTTCTAAATCATCCTTACCATAGGGTGGAGAATGACCATGGAAATGATACCATTCCCCATGGGCATGATGGGAAAATAATGCAGAGCTCTTTCCATCAACTTACCCTTGCAAAAAAATGTGTCACTCCTTTACCAATAGATCAAAAATACAAATTCTTGATTATCAAATTTTTTAAACATATAAAAGATTCAAATGCTTGATTTCAAATTATCTCAAACCATTTCCATCACTCATTACCATGCATGTCATTCAAAAATCAATTTATTATCTTCTAAGTCTTCTATCCTTATTTTAGTACAAATTCACTATTCTATTATATACATGATCTCATCAAATAAAATTAAATATGTTTTTGAGTACCCTTTTCCATGTCATTAATTCACACAAAAAATTAGGTTATGTTCCTTTGCAATGTCTTATACTTGTAAGCTTACATGTCCTCTAATTATCCCTCGAAACAAACAAACCTCCTTAGTTTGAGTAATTTACGATCAACCAAGGAAAACTATTGGCAATTTTGGATACGTTTTTTTCTCCTTCAGCTTAATTAACCCTTATTTAAATCCCTCTCTCAAATAACATCCCCTTTCCTTCTTTAGCCTATCCCAACTATGACCTTAGGCCCTTAAGCACAACTCAATCACTAATATCCATAAAAATGGATTTGTATAGACATCAAACTATATGATTATATTAAATCACCTGAATATTGATCAAATTACTAAAAATTGTGAATTTAGAATGGCTAAAACTCATTTTATGCACCAAACCCTAATTCTAGGGTTTCCTAGACTAGTACAGGGCTAAGATCATTCTAAAATTCATATATTTTATTGTATAAGGTTTCAAAGATACAAAATACCTTGATTAGGTATATATTAGTAACTCATTTTCAATTCACTATTTACCATTTTCAATCAAGAGTCCCCTTGACTATGCAAGAAATCTAGGTGGCTACGGGTTTGTGATTAACTTAAACATTCAATGGTGTGATTATATTTCCAAGAAAGGATAAATACTATTCAATAGATTATTCACAACCTCACCATATCCAAAAATAGTATTAAGTGTGGTAACTTTACACATTTTTTTACCATATAGGGTTTCTCAGTCCAAAACAATGTTTATATACAAAAAGAACAAGGTTTATGAAATAATTCACTTGAACTAAAGTTATCACTAATTGGAATTCACATTTTATAATAATCCAACTATATCTAGCATAGAATCATATATCAAAACAATGATCCACTTTCCAATTAGTAATAAATCTTCTCTTGTTCATTAACTATACAATCAACATAGTCCTCAAACAAATATGGGTCTACCTATAAATGAACTTGAATAATAGATAAATGGATTATATTACTTTCAATTTTGTAAACTCAAAACTCATTCAAAATTACCTCAAAAGTGTCAAAACCATTATCAAAATCCATTTATCACCTTTACTAAAAATTATAGTTTGTAGCTTAGTCAAGACACTCAAAACAAGAGGGGTTTGAATACCAATTTCTAAAATCACATCAAATGGTGTCTCTTGTACTGAGATCATATAAATAACTTTATTCTTTCTACTTATGAAGGGAAAAATTCTACAAATAAAAATTCATTCATCTAAAAAAAAAATTCATTACAAAATGACTTACTCAGTCCTACATACTATCTTGGTAGACCTTCAATCTTTTTCCATCTTGTCTTCCCTAGTCTCTCCATATCTCCCTTTACTTCAAATCACTGAAACCTCTCTATTTTATTTCTACATTCAAACTAGACTCTTAAAACATACTTAATATATTCTTAATTCAAGAAACTCTCAACACTCTTAGACTCGTGTAGGGTGATGGACATTATGATTACCACCTCACACTTCTCTTAACATATGACTCATATCCAATCTTAGGATTATTCTTGAGACCATAAAGGTCTATCAGAACATTAGTTATACATTATATATCATTAACACTCATTTAGACCAATTAAAACACTTTGAAATTTAAAAATCCCTTTTGGTGGGAAAACTTCCAATGGACTCAAATTAAAATTTTCACACACAAACATGACTCTAAGACACATTCTAAACCACTTTGAGCATTCTTAAGATGCCATTGCATCATAATCCATAGGGGAGAAAATAACTTGACCCTCATATTATTCATCATTCACATTCTCATACAAATGTGTGTGATCTTTGTTGTCACACCTATTCATCTACTTCTTTATCCATGTTATCATTTATTTCCTCTCCTACTACTTTTCATAATACTACTTGTACCTATAATTACTCTTCTTATTTTGTTTTCTTTCAAAATCCTCTTCAATCTTCATGGTATTTAGGATGAATTGCCATTCTCTTTCTATTTCCCCCTCCAGTAGTGTTGTTCATTCCTCTTCATCAGCATACGTAATCCATTTCATACTCTTTCTCTGCTTTGGTGACCATTCCAAGGTGTCATGCTTTCCCATATCCTTGTTATCAATATTCTTTATCCTAATCTCCTCCATTATAGTTACTCCTTTGACTATCTAATCAACCAATTCATTACCTTGCATCTTTTCTTCATGGATTATTAATTTAATCTCATCTTCCTTTACCTGTTCATTATTTTCCTCAATATCTTCATGTTATTCTTGCTTCTTAGCTAATCCAATGAACTCTTCAAACAAACCTATTATATCCTTATACAAAAGATCATCTTCCTCTTCATAATATTTATAAAAAATTACATGCACTTCATTACCTTTTGTTCCTTTATCATCTTTATCACCTAATTTTTTCTTTTCATCTTTATACTCATCTTCATCAAGTAATTCACCATTTTTAGAGTGACAAAATGCTTTACCTTCAGCTGTACTTTCACTCTTCCATTCATCAAATTCCTCTTCCCAATCATGCACTTTAGTTTCTACATCTTTACCTATATTAAACCATGAAAAATCAATATTAGTGTAAATTTTAAGGCCTAATTGCCTCTCTTTGCTCTTTCATGGTAGGTTGTGTTTCCATCTTCTACTACCTATTTATATAGTCCACTGCTTGTTGATTCTCTCTCTTACATTCTTTCTCTAAAGCTGCACTTGAATCTTTTCTTGATATTGATTCCACATTGAAAACTATACACATTCCACATCTAAAATAACTATTTTTCCATCCTTACCAATGCATTCTTCATTTATTTTATCTCTATCTCCATAATTCTCTCACTATGGCTTTAATATTTAACTCTGTCTCTTACTTTCCTTTCTACCTCTCCTTTCATCTTCATCTTGAGTACCTCACTTGGGTACATACCTATCTCTCTCTTTTTTTGGCCTCACTTTGACTACCTTCTTTTTGGTTCACACTTGTAACCCATCTCACTCTTTATCTTATACCTCACTAGGGTCTTTCCACTTCTTTCCCTTCACACATGGACTATCTCCTCTTTCCCAAGATCTATTTATGAGATTCTCTTCTTTTGAGCTTGTTAATATCTCTTATTATTTTAGGGCTGCCACCACACTATTCATTTATTTTATTTCTTCACCTATCACATACCATTATAAATGCATTCAAACCAAAAAATTAACCATAAATAACTCATACCTTTTCTTATTTGTTGTTTCTCAACAAGACTACATGTAAACTACCTTCTTACTTACCTATAAATTCTTTATCCACATACAACATTCATTAATTAACAATTTCATTCCTATATAAACCTATTCCCAGAGCATCTACATGGGTCTGATACCAAATGATTTAGAGCTCTTTCCATAAACTTACACTTCTACTTACCTTTGCTATCGAACTTGCCATTCCTTCTTTACCAATAGACCAAAAACTCATATGCATGATTATCAAAGTTTCTAAATATATAAAACATTCAAATTACTAATTTAAACTCAAATAAAACCACTTTCATAACTCATGATCATTCATGTCATTCAACAATCGACTTCTTATCTTATAAGCCTTCTAACCCTATTTCAATGCAAATCCACTATTTTGTTCCATACACAATCTCATCAAATAAAAGTAAATAGGTTTTTGAGTACCCTTTTGCATGACATTACTTCACACAAAAACTTAGGTTATGTTCCTTTGTAATGTCTTGTACTTGTAGGATTACTTGTCACTCTAATTAACCCTCCAAATGAACAAACTTCTTTATTCTGAGCAATGTATGGTCAACCATGGTAAACTATTGGCATTTTCCCTTATTTCAATATCACTCCCAAGTAACATCCCATTTCTTTATTTAGCTCATCACAACTAAGCCCTTAAGCATAACCCAATCACTAAAATTCATACAAAAGGATCCATACAAACTTGAAACCATGCTATTCTCTTAAATCAACTAAAGATTGATCAAAATACAAAAAATTGTGAATTTTGAATGGTTAAAACTCATTTTATGCACAAAAACCTATTTTTTGTTGTATGAGGTTTCAAAGATCCAAAATACCTTGGTTAGGTCTGTCTTAGTGTCTTCCATCTTGTCCAAGAATTATTAACTCATTTTCAATCACTATTTACCCTTTACAATCAAGAATCCCCTTGACTATGCAAGAAATTAAGGTGGCTACAATTCTATGATTAACTTAAAAATTCAATGGTGTGATAATATTTCCAATAAAAGGCCAAAGACTATTTAATAGGTTACTCATAACCTCACCATATCCACAAATTGGATCAAGTGTGGCAATTATACACTTTCCTTTACCATACAGGTTTTTTTAGTCTAAATAATGTTTACATATAGTAAAAAAAAGGCTTATGAAATAATTCCCTTAAACTAAGGTTATCACTGATTCAAACTCATCTTTTCCAATCATCCATCTTTGTTTATCATAAACTCACCTATCACAACAATGATCTACTTTTTAATTGGTAATCAAACTTCCCTTGTTCATTAGCTATACAATCAACACAGTCCTCAAGAAAGCATGGGTCTGCCTATAAATGAACTTAAAAAATAGATAAATGGGTTATATTTTTTGAAATTTTTTAAACTCAAAACACATTCAAAATTCCTTCAAGAGTGTTAGAACCATTATCAAATTCCCTTTATCACATTTACTAAAAATTATAATTTGCAACCTAGTCAAGACACTCAAAACAAAGGGGTCTGAATACTAATTTATAAAACCACATCAGATGGCATCTCTTGCATTGAGATAATATACATAAATTTAATCTTGCTACTTAAGAAAGGAAAACTTTTGCAAATAGCAATGCATTTATCTAAAACATTTATTCATTAAAAATGACTTACTCAGTCTTACATACTATCTTGGAAGACCTTAAATATTTTTCCATCTTATCTACCATATTTTATCTATATCTCCTTTTACTTTGAATCACCAAAACCTATATATAATCTTTTTACATTCAAACTAGACTCTCAAAACATAATATACTAGTTTCTTGATTCAAGAAACTCTCAACACTCCTAGATTTATGTAGGGTGATGAACATTATGACTGCAACCTCACACTTCTCTTAATATATGACTCATAACCAATATTATGACTCTTATTTAGACCATAAGGGTATATTAAAACATTATTTACCCATTACATATCAATAACACTCATTTATACCAATTAAAACACATTGAAATTTTGAAAATCCCTTTTGGTGGGAAAACTTTTAATGGACTCAAATTCAAATTTGCAAACACAAATATGACTCTAAGACACATTATAAACCACTTTGATAATTCCTAAGATGCCCTTGTATTAGACTACATGGCATACTCATGAAAACAAGCTTAGTTACCTATGTCTCCATGGCATTGATCACATTGCATTAGACGAGGGTTAACCTGAGGGAATTTATGCTTGGGATAGGCATTCCATGGATATCTAGCCTACAAGTGGTGATTAAAATCAACATGCCTATCTCAAAATCTAAATGATAAACTAGGAGGATGGAAAGAATCCATGTGATAGAGATGCCTTATTTATATGGAGTACCTATGTCCTACAACATTGACACAAGGGGGTTCTTATTGTAGAGTCTCTTGTTGAAAGAGAAGTGGGGAACTCACATAAGAACTAATTGAGGCATTGGAAACTTAAAAAGTGTGATTTATATCTCCAAAGGAAGCATGCCACCTATTCTTAAGGGTATAAGGGTATACTTCATTCACCTAAAGGTATTTGTGATAATCATCAATGATCACACATAACTCATCAGGCCTTAGTTATGCAAGGGGGTCCTCATCACCTTGAACGGGTGAATGAATCATGGCATGAGGCTAAAGGGAACATCCAAAAATTAACTAATCTTAGATTGGTGAAAAGGTAACCAAGTCCATTGGCTATATACCTTATAATCTTGTTCCCTATAGAACATAAGAGGGTCTATATCACCTTGTTGGGTCGAGGTAACCTCCTAGATCCTATGGTGTCTTTAGCATTCTATTGCAAATATGACCTACTCATGAGTGAGCTTAGGGATAAGTCCCTAAATCTGATAGGATTGGTGTCCCAAGGGTGGGATGCCTAGCATGGATTTAATGAATAAATAACAACACATAAGATAATAAAAAAGGCAAAAAAATGGAGAATTAGTAGGGAGAGTAACATAGAACCAAAGCAGAATGAAACAACCAAGGCAAGAACCAAAACACAACTAAAAGTAAATCCTAAAATTTAATATAGGAGAGTTGGCTAGGAGATCTATAAATGGGATATAACTAGAATGAGATCATATTTGAGGTCCCAGTGGGTGTGCCAGAATGTAGCTCCAAGAATCTAAATAGAATCACTAGTGTTTGGTAGGAGGGTAGATAGGTTACTTAAACAAACAATTAGAAGGCTAGAAGGCTCAAGGATTCTATTGGATACAAGATATCTATAGAGGCTATCTAGTTTTTTGACTTGCACTAAGATATATATATATATATATATATATATATATATATATATATATATATATATAGACTTGTCAACTAGGTTAGGTCTAGCATGATCAAGTGCACAAAGGACATAGGTATCTCTAGCGGGTAAAACCATAGTAAACCAAGTAGCTAAGACTAGAAAACTATTTACATAAAAAATACTGAAATAATAATGCCAAATAAAGAGAGCTAACAAATAATGCATAAACCTAGAAAAAGAGGTAGTTTCAAGCCAAATTAAATATGTTCTAAGAAGTAAATACATTTTCAATCAAGGGTGAAAGAGCATGCCTAATCTAAGTTGAGATAACTCTTTACTTTTGACACTATTGTTTCTTAACAATGTAATTTTCTAGTTTAGCAAGAGAGGAGATTGTTCATACAAATTATATAGATTGTTTAGAGAATTTAGAATTATATAATGCAATGACAGATGTTTCTAAAGTAATTATAACATGTAAGAAAAAATATTTCAAGCAATGAAATATGTTTTTAAACACATACAAATGCATAAAAATTTAGAAACTATCCTAGATAATGTGTTAAACAAGCTACAGCACTAAAATAATCAAAACCTAACATATATACTATTACAATCAAATAGGAAGTTCACTTTGCATATAAAATTTCCCTCATATAAAACTAAAAATAAGTTTTTAGACTTTGTACCAACCTATTATATAAAATAGGAAAAAAAGAAGGAGGATCCAGTTGTGTGTAGGCTGAGTCTAAACTAGGAGTCAAAAGTAGTGGAAGAGGTGAAAGAGAATCTACCAATTGAAAGAGAACCAATATATGGAGAAAAATATAGGTGAAATGGAGTATTTAAGAGGTTAAGAGCAACCAAAAAGATTCAAGAACACTTTAGAGAGCAATGTGAATCACCAAGATAAGCTATAGAATAGTAGGGCACCCCCTATCACAATGAAAGCTAAGTGTGCCAAGAATGAACCAAGTGACATTCAAGAAGGAAACAAAGATTTGAGTTTGATGATAAAGTGTGAAAACTAGAGAAAAAATGCAAGTGAGATAATCTAAAATGAATGATGAAGCATCATTTAAGGCAACCCTCATCTACCAAAGTAAAAAAAAGTATCCATTTTTAGTGATTTAGGCCAAATTGGGGCTTTTTTGCATGTTCTACTTAGGCCATAGCCTAAGCTATGGATTTTTTGAAGGAAACATTTGGCATAGGCCATAGGTTTCCTCCCTAATCCATGACCTAGGTAAAATAGACAATCTAGGTAGTCAACATGCCTCCAAAAGGGCCCCAAGAGGCATCTAAAGGGTCTATCTAATGTGCAAAGGAAAGTAAGGTACTAGGGATGTGTAGGGGATGGATATATGACATGGAAAAGGTCCATGTGAGTTTAAAATGTCATGAAGAGTGATAAATAGGGTTATTAGTTATCACATGAGCTGATGTGTAATCATATGGAGGAGAAGGGTCATGGGAAGTATAATTATAGTAATCATCCATGAGAAAACCTTAGGAAATATGAGGCATACCAAGGACACAAAAAGACACTAAGTGAATATTGACCATAAATATATAGAGGATATTGATTCACTATACACACAAAGTTATATATGTAAATAAGTGAGGTACTAGGATCAACTTATGTTGGTTATTTGAACAAGGATATTAAAATAGACCTACCTTCTCACAATGTGTTTCTAATTCCTTGGTACCTCTTATAGAGTCATCAGTCTATTGCAAAGATTGGGCACTTACGTGAAAAAGTAGGTAGCACTAAAATATTTTTTTATTCTTATTTCTTAGTCTACTGGCCTAACACACTCTAATGGACCTAGACTCTATCATGATTCCAACTATGGAGTTTGAGATTTGATTAGAAAGAGGAGATGTGCTTAGAATCATGTCTTTTAGTTTGATTTGACTTTTGAATTTTTTTAATGTTTCCTTTTGTATCATTAATTATTGTTAAAATGACTTGGCTAGTGAATTTTTATGGATTTTAATATTCCCCCTCCATACAAATTTATAATGACCAATCATGAGAGACAAAGATGCACAAAAAAAAGATTTAATATTTGGCTCAATGAATATAAGTATCCAAATACATGACTGACTAAAACACTTAGGATTACCTATTAACCAACATGTTATCTCGATTTTGAACCATGTATATGCTTATTTTTCAAAAGGAAATAAGGGGAATAAAGGAAGATCTAAGATGGACCAGTAAAAGGAGATTATAATGAGATAAATTTTTGCTAATTGATCACATGGTAAATAAGGAATGACTACGGAAATCAAGGTTTACATAACCAATTCACAATAATTATTATCCATGTTATAGATAAAAGGTATCAAATAATCTTGAGAAAATAAATAAATAAACATATAGAGGAAAGGCATGTAATCATAAAAAAGAATCCATAAGATAACATAAGGAAGAAAATAACACCATAGATAACATGTAGTGAAAAAAATAAGTAATCATGTAAGATAAATAAAAATTTGACATAATATAAAATGATATAAAATAGATAAATGTAAATTTAGAGAACATGTCTGATCCAAAATGAAGAAATAAATGAAATAAAACCATGTTTTGTTCATAAATACTAGAATATTTTTATACACACATTATCTGTAACATCTAATGAGTCTCTATGAAGCTAAACTCTAACTATAATGATGTTCTCATCGATCATTAGAGAAAGTTGAGAAAATACTTAATGTCAAATCTCCTCGATGGAAAATGTAGGCATTCCTTAATAATAATGCTCAATGTGACTATCATGCATGGGATACTCAAGAGAAGGAATATGAGTGGACTCTATGGGTGATGAAGGGGTCACCAGTGGAGAAGAATCCATTGGTGAAGGAGCCATAGGTGGAGAAAATATAGGTGTATAAGGGGCCATAGGGGAATAATGGGAGCCTTATTGTGAGGACAACTTATGGGAGGAAGGCTAGTAGGTGAATGAATAGTTATGAGGTGATCCTTGAGATGTTATTAAAGGATCTGGCAATTATTTATGTGATGGCTACCACATTGGTTCCACATATAATATACTTCTCCATATTTGGGAATATATTCACATACTACTTTCAGTAGAGGTATAGCCTTGTCTATAAGATGAGGAAGAGTGGGATGCAAGGTGTTTATATATTGTCAAAGCTTATGAAAATGTTGGAAATATTGTCATTGATGTCAAAGGTTTAGCATTATTGATGATAAAGGCCCCATTGCATTTAATATTGTTTATCTTGGCTAATATGAGTTAATATTTATTTAATATTAACGAATATATTTTTGGTTCATATGAGACAGAAGAAGGGCTCATGGAGAAGTCGAAGAGCCATGGGGTAAAGACAAAAGAAGGATGGGATGCATTTTCCCATGAAGAGTCATTTTGGGGAATACCAAGAGTCACCAAGTGAAGACAAAAGAGTAAGGGCGAATTTTTCATGAAGGGACACTTTTAAGGAATACGAAAAGTCACCAAAGATAAATACAAAAGTGGGAAGGATGTTTTTGGTCATGAAGGGTCACCACATGACTTTTCAAATGCTTGGATATGAAGGGTCATCCAAGATTGGCACCAATTTCCATGAGGATTGAAAGGTCACGAAAGGGGAAGGCCAAAGGTCATTTGGAAAGCTATAAATAAAGGCTTGAGTAGCCATTTGTAATATGAGTGTGAGAGGTTAATTTGATATTGTATTATCTAGCTTAGAAGAGCAAAAGTGAGAGAGAGGAAAGAGATGTTGTATTGAACTATCATTTGTTGATTTAGCAACATTGAGAGATAGGTGTGTGATTTACACAAAGTGGACAATGCTCATGTGGGTTGGTGATCACGAATGATAGCTGGGTTGGTGCTCAGCAAAAGGGTTTGAAGCTCCTATGGGTTGGTGCTCACGAACTGTAGCTGAGGTTGATACTTGGCAAATGGGTATGGTGCTCCTATGGGTTTGTTCTCACTAATATACTTGAGATTGTTCTCTGTGGCTTTTCTCACATTGGGTTTCCATGTTATATCTAGTGTCTCTCTCTTTCTTGTGTGATGTTTATTATTTGAGTTTTTTTTCATATCTTGAATGTTTGATTAAGGGAAAGTTTTATAAGATAAATATACTCATTCACCCCCCTCTTAGTATATTTTATGCTTAACAACTGGTATCAGAGCAGGTTCCTTTTTTGAAAAGTTTTATAGCTTGAAGGTAGATTAGGAAAGCATAAGATGGCCATATATAAAGGTGCCTCTACAAGCAAAAGAATAGTTGATCAAGAAGAAGAAGAGGATGAAGCCAAAGTGAATATGGAAGGAGAACTCATGTGTGACTTAGAAGAGTGGAAAATTGTTGAAAAGAAAAATCAAAGATTAAAGCATCAAATTGAGAAAAATGACAAGGAGTCAAAGGAGATAATTGAAGATCTAATGGCACAGTTGGAAATATCAAGAAAAGAATGTGAAAGATATGTTACTGAAATTGCCTCTTTAATAGAAGAGATTGAGAAAGCAGTCAATAATAAAATAGTCAATGATTCAAAATTTGAGAATAGCACTAATATGTTGAATAAGATATTAGAAAGCTAAAAGGTAATATCAGATAAGACATGTATCAGTTTTGAAAAGAAGAAGAGCTATGTTGAAGCTCTTACAAATAAAGAAATAAGAAAGGAAGGAATGGATAATACAGAGGACAAAGAAGGCTGGAAGGAACAAAGCTATAAATGGCAAAATAGGTCCTATTTTTATGGTTACTATTTTTATTGTAATGGATATGGTCATAAGAAATTATAATGTAGAAAAAGAGCTAACAATCTCAAAAATAAGGAAAAGGAAGGTCATGTAGAGTCAAGCAGAAGCTATAACTCTTTTTCTCCTCTATCAAGCTTTGATGAACAGACCATAATTTGTTACAAGTGTAACAACTTTAGACACATAACTAGGTATTGTAGAAGTGTGTTTGAGTCAGTCAAAAAGGACCAGAGTTTCAGGGCTCCATTCATCAAGAAAAAGGTTCAGACATGGCAGAAGAAACAATCTAAAGGTTCTATGTTGGTCCAAATAGCTCTACATGTAAGAAATAAAGAAAAGCCATGGTTTATTGATAGTAGATGTTTGAGGCACATGAAAGGAGACAAGAGCAAGTTCATAACCCTGAAGAAGATCAATGGTGGCACAGTGAAATTTGGGGACAATACTATCGCCAGAATTGTTGAAAAAGGTACACTAAGTTTAGATAATGGTAGAAGTAAAACTAAAAATGGTTTATATGTAGAAGGTCTTAAGCATAATATTTTGAGTGTAAGCTAAATGTGTGATTAGGGGCACACACTAAATTTTTATGTAGAAGGTTATGAAATTAGAAGAAAAGATTCAGATGTATTTATTGGAGATACTCAAAGAATAGGTAATAACTTATATATGCTATCAGACATCAAAGGTCAAAAATGTTGTTTGAGTCAGATTGAAGAAAGTTGGCTATGGCACAAGCGAATGGGGCACATAAATTTTGACAATCTTGTCAAAATTTGCAAAAATCAAGCAGTCAGGAATCTTCTAATGATCATAAAGCCATCTAACACCCTTTGTGGACCTTGTCAGCATGGGAAGCAGGCTAGAAGGCAGTTCAAAACAAAAGAGTACTCTACCACTCAGATTCTAGAGCTTGTTTACACTGATTTATGTGGACCTATGAGGACTCAAAGTACTCAAGGTGGTAAATATTTCATGTTGCTTATTGATGATTTTTCACATATGACTTGGATAATGTTTTT
Source organism: Torreya grandis (assembly GCA_037957365.1). NCBI lineage: Eukaryota > Viridiplantae > Streptophyta > Pinopsida > Cupressales > Taxaceae > Torreya > Torreya grandis. Next base: position 3,970,858 of record JARHVA010000922.1, on the reverse strand, counting down.
AAAGAAAAAATCAGAAGCTTTTAGATAGTTCAAAGCATTCAAAGCCTTAGTTGAGAATGAAACTAATCTGAAGATTAAGTGTCTAAGATCAGATTAAGGAGGAGAATTCATGCCAGATCAATTTATTGAGTTTTGTGAAGATCATGAAATAAAGAGATAGTATTCAGCAACAAGAACTCCACAACAAAATGGAGTAGTTGAACAGAAAAATGGAATAGTTCAAGAGATGGCGAAGACAATGCTAAATGAATCCCAAATAGCAAATAAATATTGGAGAGAGGCAGTTGGTATAGTAGTGCATATTTAGAATAGAGCTCTATTAAGATTCAATAGTGACAAAACTCCTTATGAGCTATGGAAAGACAAACCAGCAACAGTTGATTATTTTAGAGCTTTCGGTAGCAAATGCTTCATAAAGAGAACCGATGAAAAAATTGGTAAGTTTTAATCCAGAGTAGATGAAGGTATATTTCTTGGTTATTCTTACAAAATTAAAGCTTATAAATGTTATAACAAAAGAACCAAGGAAATTGTTGAAAGTGCAAGTGTCAGGATAGAAGAAGATGGAACACAAAAGATCAGTGATCCAGTAGAAATTCCTAAAATCATTGAAGAGGAAGGCTTTGAAGAATTAGATGAAGATGAGGAAAAGGAGAAAAAGGGCACCAAGACTCCATCCAAATATGTTCAAAAAAATCATAATGAAAGTGACATCATTAAGGATATAAAAGAAGGAATTCTCACTAGAAGAATGATGGTAAGTGAATATGAACAAGTTAATTTCTCTTTGTTATCTAAAATTCAGCCTAGAAATTTTTCAAAAGCCAGACATGATGAGCATTGGGTTAATGTTATGGATGAAGAATTAGATCAGATAGAAAAGAATGATACTTGGGAATTAGTGCCTAGACCAAAATATCATAATGTGATAGGAACAAAATGGGTTTATAGAAATAAGATAAATGAAAATGGAGAAGTAACCAGAAATAAAGCAAGATTAATATGTAAAGGATATGCTCAAATTGAGGGAATAGATTTTGAAGAAAATTTTACACCAGTAGCAAGGTTTGAGGCTATTAGAATATTTCTTGCATATGTAGTATTTAAAAATTTCAAAGTATTTCAGATGGATGTCAAATCTGCCTTCCTAAATGGGAATCTTGAAGAAGAGGTCTACATTGAATAGCCTGAGGGGTTTATTCTCTTGAATATTAGGAATCATGTATGCATATTGAAGAAAGCATTGTATGGATTAAAACAAGCTCCCAGAGCTTGGTATGCAAGACTTGATAAATACCTGGAAGATCAAGGATTCAAGAGAGGATTTGCTGATAGTAATCTTTACATCAAAATAGAAGGTGAGCATCAATTGATTATTGTGGTTTATGTTGATGATATCATTTTTGGAGGAAATATTGAAAAGATGACAAAAGAATTTTCTGATAGAATGCAAAAAGAATTTGAGATGTCTATGCTTGGAGAATTATCATTTTTCTTAGGATTACAAATATTTCAATCAAATAAAGGAATTTTTATATCTCAAAGTAAATATTCCAAGGAAATGTTGAAGAGATTTGGTTTTGAAAATTGTGTACCAGTTGGCACACCTATGTGTATAGGAAATAAGGTAAGCAAGGATGAAGATTCACCTATTACAGATCAATCTTTGAATAGATCTATGATTGGTAGTCTTTTATATTTGACAACATCGAGACCAGACATCATGCATGTAGTAGGTATGGTTGCAAGATATCAGTCATCTCCAAGAGATAGTCATGTTCAGTTGGTGAAAATAATATTTAGATATATCAAAGGGACATTGGATTATGGATTATGGTATCCCACAAGTAAAGATTTCACTTTAGTTGCTTATACAAATTCAGATTGGGTAGGGTGCTTAGATGACAGAAAGAGCACAAGTGGAGGATCTTTCTTCCTTGGTGATAGCTTAGTATCATGGCTAAGCAAGAAGCAAAACTCAGTATCACTTTCTACAACTAAAGAAAAATATATTGCAGCAGTATTGTGTTGTACTCAAGTGCTTTGGATGAAGCAAACTTTGGAAGATATCAAGGTAAAGTATGATGAACCTATTTCCATTTTTTGTGATAACACAAGTGCCATAAATATTTTGAAAAATCTAGTGATGCATTCAAGAACAAAACATATTCCCATTAGTTGTCACTTTTTGAGAGAGCAGGTTGCAGATCAACAAGTTAAGTCGGAATATATTAGTACTACAGAGTAGATTGCAGATATTTTTACAAAGGCACTACCAAAAGACACATTTGAGTATTTGCGAGAGAAGTTGGGAGTAACTTCCCTTACTTCCTACCATTGAGGTTCAGCATCAAGTGAGGGGGAGCTAAGTGTTAGCTCTAGGTAGGCCCTTTGCCATTGATGTCAAAGGGGGAGAATAATAGGTGTAGGTATAGGTGTAAAAAATATGTACAAGAAATAGGTACAGGTTGCTACAGTAAGGGGGAGTTACTATATGCTTTTATATGATAATATGTGTAGGTGACATGATATGGCAGTTTCAGGATTGAGGTTGCCATCAATGACAAAGGGGGAGATTGTTGGAAATATTATCCTTGATGTCAAAGGTTTAACATTATTGATGATAAAGGCCCCATTGCATTTAATATTTTTTATCTTGGCTAATATGAGTTAATATTTATTTAATATTAATGAATATATTTTTGGTTGCATATGAGACAAAAGAAGGGCCCATGGAGAAGTCAAAGGGCCATGCGTAAAGACAAAAGAAGGATGGGATGCATTTCCCATGAAGAGTAATTTTGTGGACTACCAAGAGTCACCAAGTGAAGACAAAAGAGTAAGGGTGAATTTCTCATGAAGGGACACTTTAAGGAATACAAAAAGTCACCAAAGATAAAGACAAAAGTGGGAAGGACATTTTTGGTCATGAAGGGTCACCACATGACATTTCAAATGCTTGGATATGAAGGGTCATCCAAGATTGGCACCATTTTCCATGAGGATTGAAAGGTCACAAAAGGGGAAGGCCAAAGGTCATTTGGAAAGCTATAAATAAAGGCTTGAGTAGTCATTTGTAATATGAGTGTGAGAGGTTAATTTGATATTGTATTATCTAGCTTAGAAGAGAAAAGGTGAGAGAGAGGAAAGAGATGTATTGAACTATCATTTGTTGATTTAGAAACTGTGGTTTACACAAAGTGGATGATGCTCATGTGGGTTGGTGCTCGGAAAAGGGGTTTGAAGCTCTTGTGGGTTGGTGCTCACAAATTGTAGCTGAGGTTGATACTTGGCAAAGGGGTATGGTGCTCATGTGGGTTTGTTCTCACTAATATACTTGAGATTTTTCTCTATGGTTTTTCCCACATTGCATTTCCATGTTATATCTGGTGTCTCTCTCTTTCTTGTGTGATGTTTATTATTTGATTTTTATTGCATTTCTTGAATGTTTGATTAAGGGAAAGTTTTATAAGATAAATATATTGATTCATCCCCCCTATAAGTATATTCTATGCTTAATAGAAAATACATGGAAGAATGATTATCTATCATGTGAAATTAACATATACATGTGTTAGTAGAATTTGTGGGTGTAATAATAAAGGGAGTGAAAATTAAAGTTAGGAAAGGTTGGTTTATTGAAAAATATCTAGTGTAATGACAAGTAAGTTTATGAATATCATAGTATGGTTGATCAACCCATTTGGTGGGCAAAGGAGAAAGCTATGATAAAAGGATAAAACCATCACCAAGGTGAGGTTAGGCTAGTGGAGACATTAGATGAGGCTTGATTGAAGGATAAATAGTATCAAAAATAGGAATAATCTTAGCTAGAGATGGAGTGGGAATAGGATCTAGACTAGGCTCAGCTGAGGGAGGGGTTAGATGCATAAAAGGTTTAAGGATAATGATAAGTATCTTATGGGCAAGCCAGCTATAGGGGTCTTAATATCTATCAAAGTGACAGGGACCAATCATAGCATGATCCATAAGCATGGTCCTATGAGATTCTTTAGAAATTAAAGGTGTGTGCACCATCTCTATCATTTAAACAATAGGCAAAATGCTAAAATTAGGAATTATATATAATATAATGTGATAAGATATATATAGAGATTGAAGCAAAAAAGAATGATTTAGCATCTCAATCTTGAACAAGACCTCCTACAAATGGGTCATGTAAGGTATAACCGTCATCATAGTTAGGTGTATGAAGATCAATCACACATGTGTGGATGACCTTTTCATTTGGTGTGGAATGATGAATGGAGTATTGAATCTTAGTTAAGGCTACAAGTATATCATAATTAGGTGGTTCATAAGAATGGTACTTTAGATAATGTTGAAGATGAGAAATGAGATGATGAGAGAGATCAAAGTTTTTTATCTTGAGATTTATCACATTAGGCTCATCATCACTTGAATCTAAGAGGTTAGGTGTTATATTTTTGATGAGTTCAGGGTGACCACAATAGCCTCGTATAGAGTTCATAGGGAAGTTGAACTATTGATATTCATGGAATGGAAAACTTGACAAGGGTTCAAGGGTTGAAATTTTGAATACACCATGGTCTTGTAATTATTCAAAATTCCAAGGGTTAGTGCCACCTTGAATTCTAAAGATTACACCATTATATGGGATTTTGACACATTGTTAAGAGGAAGAGATAACTTCCCTCATGTAATGAGTCCATGGCCTATCGAGAAAGATGTTATAGGATAAAATAAAATTGAAGATCATAACCTTTACTCAAATAGTGATAGTTGAAATGGTGATAGGAAGCCACACATAACCTAAGAGAGGAATTTTCCTTCGATCATAACCTTGACATGTGATGTCTATGGACTTAAGATCACATTCATATTATCTAAATATTTTAATAAAATAAAAAGAGGTAACATAATTATCTATACCCTCATAAATCAAGGCAAGCTTAACTTGAATATCACCAATTTGGGCACTGATAAAGACTGGAGGATCATCCAAGTAAATTATAATATCATTGAGAATCATGGAAATAATGGGGAATTTGAGGGAGAGATAAGCATCCATTATTTTTTCAATGTGTATAGACATCTCTTTTTATACTATTGTAAAATGTTATCTTCTAATCCAAATAAGGTGGATTTTCATCTTACTAGGGAGGATGAGGGATGCTTATTTCAAATAGGAGATGCATAAGATGACCATGATGATGCAAATAAGTATGCATAGATTTTATAAATGGGAATTGAGATGGGAGATTAGTATGTTCCATGATAGGATCCCATTTATCATAACCCATAAGGGGACTATTGGAAAGATGTGCTTAGTTTTGGAGGAGTTCCTCTTAAGGAGTATAAGTGCATGTAAATTTATGTTGATAGGATGTAGGAGGTTTAATTGGGGGAAAATTTGGTTGATTGTATTGAAAGGATGGTATAGTTTATGTAGGTTTGGTTTGAGATAAATTTGAAGCAATGGTAATAAAAGGTTGAGTATTACTGGTGATGGGTAAATAAGTTAGAGGAAGTGTATAAATGGTATGATAAGTGTTATCTAATGGAGGTGTTAGAATTGGTTCATTGAAAGAGATAAGGTCTTCATGCCCCAAATTTGTTAAGTGAGTTGGGGAAGAATTTTGGATAAACTAAAAAGTATGCGATGATTAAATAGTATGGGTGGGATGAGAATCAATGAAGGCAACTACCATTCACATATTAGTCATGTCGACCACATTATCTTTGGATTTGGGTCTATAATACTATAAATTTTATTGGTATAAATAGCATGTTTATCATTATTTTCTTGGTGATTTGGAAGAGGGTCTTTTTAGATGGCCAAATGAGCATTAGCCTAGTTTAAATCTTGAGTTTTAGTTTGTGTTTCATGATATTTGAAGTTAATGTCATAAACTTGTTGACATTTAATAATTATATAATCATGGTCAAAATTGGGATGAAGGAGGAAATTGATATATAAGCTATGTAATTGCCTATAAATCTCATGAGAATGACCCCAACTAGCATGAAACCAATAGAATTTATTTGGACCATACCATGATTTCATGAGATGAGAGGGTTCAAGCTCTCATGGAATATGACATGGTAGATGATTTTGTATCTCCTCTAAGGATAAAGTTTTGTGAATATTTATGTTGCTAAAGAAAAATGAGGATTAGGGATGTGGTTGGGAGGGGGAACTTATTTCAGATCTTGGTTGGGAATAATAACTTGAATATTATGAATGGTATCATAAGAATTAGTGACACCATCATTAGTAGCATGATGATATATTTTTTTATGAGAATATTAGTTCCCATATAAGGTTGGGATGGCTCAAATTGATACATGAAGAAATCTTGGCATTTGTCTTGGTTAATGAATTCTTCCAAATTACATGGAAAGAGAGTCTAAACCCAATATTGTAACATAGGATAAAGAGAGTTGGTGAATAAATGAAATAGGTTATCATCTTCCATATTGTGTTCACACTTGTTAGAAAATGTCTTCCGTCATTTGATGAAAGCTTGTACATTTTTCATGTCAAGTTACTTGTAATTAATAAAATGATCCAAGATATATTCAATGAGGTCACTAGTTTGAAGCTCTTATATGAGAGCATTAAATAAATCTTAAAAAATTGTGATGGAATGAGATTTTAATTGGTTATACCAATCTATATCATCTCTAAATAGAGTTTTTGATAATTTCTTGGTATCAAAAAAAGTGTTTAACTTGATCCAATCTTTGTATAGATTTCCAAATGTTAGAATTTAGAGGTGTAAGAGGTTAATTTTAAAGGTATTTGATTATTTTGTTAACAAGAGGAGGTTGAGGGATAATATTTCCATGGGAATGTCTAAGGGGAGGTGGGGGGAATTTTAGCTATACACTCCCCATGGAACCTATTGAGGGTCATTTTGGAGATGGATAATATGATTTTGCATTTGCATCATTTAGGTGGCATTATTAGATTAGAAAGTGTGAATTTGGTTAAGAGTTTACAAAAAAAAATTATCACTTTGATTGGTGTTACTTATAGTGTGTGAAGCATTATCATTTGTATTAGTAGCTTAGATACCACTATGAGTGGTATCATGCATGCTATTAGTAGATTAAGATGAATTGTTAGTAAAAGAGGAACTAGTAGAATGATTTGATTGGGTGAAAAAGGATGCACTAGTAGAGAGATGAGAAGAACAAGCACTATAGGTTTCATACCATGGATATCAAATTATTCTCTCATGGAAGAATTGAGAAAATTAGGTATTAGGAAAGGCTCACTAGATGTAGAACCTACCATGTTAATAGAGATACTTAGAATGGAGGTGGAGGAATTTAAAGAACAAGAGGTCATAGTATGAGAGGGGGTCAAAAGAGAAGGAATATGTTGAGAGGAAAAAAAATTATTACCCAAAAATCCATATGAAAATATGGGGGAAGTTAAATGGGGTTCCTTTGTTTGAACTCTTATCATAAGGTGATAAATAGTAAAAGGTTATTTTCCTTGGTGTTGAGGAAATTTATTAATGAAGAAAAACATTTATGGAGTATACTCTAATTAAGGATGATCTTCGAAGGAGAAAAGAGAGTTGAGACTTAAGATGTATGAGGAGGGGTCCCATAGTTTGTAGTATGAGTGGCCATATGCACACTACTTTCATCTAGAATAGGATCCACAAGATGTTTATGGGAAAACCTATCAGGGTTGGTAAGGCTCATCATATCTATTGAATTCAACTCAGTATTATCCTCAAATAGGAAGTTCATGATGAGAGAGAAAGTTTAAGGAGGAATAATATGATGTGAAGACAAATATCAATAAAAATGGATACAAAGTCTTACATGTCAACTGTGTTATGTAATCCAATAGGTAGAGAGGAGTAAAGAGTTGTACAAGTCAACTCTATATTGTAGATAGGGGATAAAATAAGATGATAAGGATAAAAAGTTATATATTTTTACTATTTTCTATAACCTAACTATCAGATAAGGATATAAAGTCATATAGGTAGACTGTTTATTGAATAATAAGAGATAAAGTAGACTGAGAAAGATACACAGTCATATAGGTTGATTGTGTAATACTGATGGGGAAAATATATTCTATAAGAGACTATATCAACCAGAATGATAGTGTGCTAAAATAGGGGGAAAATTGTAATATAAGTGAAGCAAGAATGAAGTCAAACACATATTTTTTTGGATCAATGTGATTAATCCAATTGTAACACACAACACAAAACCTTGCACCAACACTAGATAATGCAAGATTTTATAATACAACATAGAATGATCACAGAGAAAATAATCAACTAAAAATTAAATGCTATCTAAGTTTTCATTATGAGTGTTATTAGATTATTATAAATTATTGATTGAAGTGTGATAGGAGAGTTGGATGAAATAGGAAACCAAAAAATCAATTTACGGATGGTTTTAAGATGTTTGGGATGGAAGGAATCTATATTGGCAATGGTACTAGCTTGGTATTGGGGTCTACCCCCTCACTTCATAATATTTTCGTAATAACGGTGTTGGGTTCTTTTCAAATATATACCATTAAACACATATTTATACTTGGCTAGAAAACTAAGTCAACTTCCTCCTTGGTAATGAAATCCAAATAGGCAAAGCCTCAGGAAAATAAGTGTTTAAATGATTTTTTATTGTTATGCAATTTGGTAGTGTGTGCAAAAGATTAACATACTGTAACTAAATATTAATTTTAAAAACCACCTATTTAGACTATGTGAATGACTCTAAGCATGCAAACAATGAAAAAAGAAATTGTGAATTAATTACTAGTAAATAGTTGTTAATTCCTTGATTTGAGAATACTATAGAGTTAGTTTAGGTGATGCTATATGCAAATAGTATATAACAGATTCAACTAGGTCACTATTTTACTATAGAAGAAAGGTATTTAAGAATAGAGTAAAATGTGTTGACTATGTATTTTACACAAAATACAGACTATAGAACTTAGTCGACTGGGTTTCCCTAGTTTGTTATAAGGTTATAGTTCAAAATACTACTAACTTGTACAAATAAAATTTGAATAAAGTACTAAAAATGATAGAGGGGAAGGATAGAGGGATTGAAGATGGTTAAGATTGTGAATTTAATGTTAAAGTGCCTTAATTTCTTCTTTCAAATTCTATAAACCAAGTCAACTAGTTTGACTTATTTATATAAAACCCTATGCTAAAGAAGAATAAGATGATAAAGTCAACCTGATCAATAGTGTTTGTTGACCTTTATACTAGTAGAGATATTAGGATGATAAAGTTGACTTGTTAGAATCTATATGCTTATTTGGAACTAAATGTAGACACTAAAAAACTACACCCTTATAGTTTTATATGTCTGAATGTCTTGGGCCCACCCTAAGACCCACCTAACCTCCTTAAACACTAATCCAACCCCTCTCAACCCTAACCAAGTCACTATTCTCCCACCACTATTAACATAGTACTATTAAAAAACAATATTCAAAATTACTATTTGAAAACAATATTCCAAGTCACTATTCAATATCACTATCACTATGGGACCCACCATCACTATTCTTGATGACATGGCATGTGACATGACAAGTGACATGGAAGTTGATTTGGAAAGTAATAGGGAAAGTGACTTGACTTGAAGTGGGACACCTTACCCCACTTGGGGCCCTCATCTAAAGTGCTTAATGACCTCATTTAAGCATCACAAGGGTCTCCCCTCCAAATTTGGTGAATTTATCCTCATGGGGCCATCATTCCACACCAAATTTTGTCCCCATACATGAAAATTACTTTCAAAGTGGTGTTTCCACTTGGTGGGTGCTTTTGGAAAAGATAGAAGTGGGTGGTGGAAAGTATTTTGGATCCATATGGACACATGGGCATGATATCCACTTATTTTGGACACACTTATGAAATGTGAATCCCACCATATTTTTCCTTCATGACCACTTACCCACCCATGGGGAAAAGACAAGAAAAGGTGGTGGAAAGTCTTTTGGACTCATTTGGGTCCATGGGCATTATCTCCACTTATTTTGGCCTCATGTGCAAGGTGGAAGACACACCCAACCAAAATGGGAGACCCATTAATCAAATGGGAATCTCACCATATTATATTTAATTCCCATTCATTATCACACTTGGAAAAATTCGAATTGTTTCACTAATCCTCTATTTTGGCACGTTTCCTTACATTAAATGCTATAAATATGACCCTCGCTCTTCACCCAAGGGTTAAGTTTAGTTTTGGATAAGGAATTATTGTTTCATGTTTTCCAATCTTAAAGGAGGTCATCATATTTGAAGATTTAAATAATTCAAATCAATTAATCTCTACCTAAATTTTTTTAGGAATTCATCTTCAACGTCATCAACAACATCATCAACAAAGCTTGGAAGGTAATATACATTTATTTATTATTTCTTTTAAGTATTTTATTTTTATTACCTTGACCTTAACACCATTTTCCACTATTTTCCATCTTAATTCATTGACCTCCTTTTCCACCTTTGACCATTTTATTTCCATTTGCCATCTTTTTCATTTCACCACCTTTACCCTCTTTACTCCTTTGCCATTTTCACCCTCTTTATCTCCTTGCTATTTTTCCTCCTCAATTAATTGTTGAGTTATAATTTTAAAATATTAATCCCTATCATATTTTCCATCCCAAAAATTTTCTATCCTAAACCAAACTATCTTTTACCCTTACTAAATTTCCAAACTAAAAACCATGACTTTGCCTTGACCAATTTTCAGCACTAGTTAATTTATCTAGTCATAGTTTTGGCAAAGTATTTAACTTCTTGGTTTAAAATTTAATTATTTGTTGTTATTTTTTATTTTTAGTTTATTTTTTATATCATTTTATGAAAATTACATCATTTATATCTATCAACTTAAGTGTTTAAAGTAGGTGGATTGACAACCTCATAGAAAACTTTTGCTTCGAGGATCTAGCTCATGCTAGGCAATCCACCCAATTACTTGTCTAACAAATAAGACTTTTGGTAGTGTTTTATTATTTACAGGTATTATTAATTGGCCAAATAATATTTCTCATAAATTCTTGAATTCAACATGTGCACATTTAACATGTATTCTTCAACATACTCTTCATCACTAGTTTCTTTCTTAAGAAAAAATAAAAAATTTAGATAGAAACATTTTGGCACATTCAGTGGGACCCTTGAGTTTTCTTGGGTTCATATATGTTTTCAGAAATATAGTTGAATTATTAAAATTTCATTTAGTTTCAAATTTAATTTATAAAATTTAAACATTATTTTATTGCTTTCAAAACATAAATTTTAATCTCCTTCTCTTTCTAAACATTGAAAAAAATGTCATTTTTTTTACTTCCGTTTGTAGCATATCAAAAGAGAATTCATCCTAGGATTAGGATTCATTTTCATGTTGCATTTAGGTTTATTTTAGTTGTTTTTTTTCATTAAAAATAAATCAAAAGTTTCATTTTGGGTTAAAATTAACTGCATACATTATTTTCTTGCTTATTAATTAGCTAATATAGTTTAATTTAGGTAATGCAAATTAATCATAGAACCATAAATGTTACAAAAAACAAACCACTTGCATAATAAACACATCAAATAGAATTGAAAAAAGGCCTAAATAAGATTTCATCACATATTAGATCACCTTACCCTTTCCTATTATCTTGTTTGGATTTAATCACCAAGGGGATTGCCAATTCAACTCTTTGGTTGAATATAAACTATGACTTTTAGTATATATTGGATAAATGCCCACACTAGCTATAGGATTTTGACTGAGGGGAGAAATCATCAAGAACCAAGCCATGTACTGAAGTCTAATATAGACTTATTTTGAGCACTTAAACACAACCTGAGACTAAACATAGATTGCCTTCCTAAGACCTATTCAAACTAATTTCCTCTTCACACTCTCTAAGGCATAAACCAAAAGTGATATAAAAATAATCCTAGAACTTAATGCACTCTTAGTGAATAAATTTTTTGTCTTGAATATTTTTTGATTTCTCTTTATTTGAGGTGTGAGTTTGAATCAATTTTATTTTTATTTATCATGTGGTCTTCACTAGAAAATAGTTGAGAAACCAAACAAACTAAGAACCACTTTCTCCCTCTTCTTCTTCTTCTTTAATGGAGTATACATCTAATGTGGAGGGTTCACCTTACACTTCCACTCCATTTACCATGCCTTTTGTGTTTCCCCAAGGTGACATAGACTTTACCACCTTTCCTGATAACAACCCCATTTCTCTTCAACATTACCTCCAAATTTTGAACTATCACCTTCTCCCTTCAGTTTCTCCTAATGACCCACCTTTGGGTATACCTTCTCATCTCATGGTTGGATTTACCCCCACCTAACCTATTGTCACCCAATAATCCTCTTCCACCAACCCAACACATGATCAGACATCATCCATGTCATTAAGTATCCAACTAATGAGCAAATATACCTAACCTCTAACCAGACATCTCCTATCACACCTCACACTTTTCATATAGGTTTAACTTTGCATCTAGTTACCTATACTCCACCTACCATGGGGTTATCTTCTACCCTAATTTTTACCCCTTCCATTGTCACTAATCCACTCATTTCCACCCCATTCCAAAATTTAGTTCTTTCCAAACCTTCCACCTTACCACTTGTAGCTACTTTGGTCACCACCCACCTTTAACCAACTAAACTGCTAATAAATTTGACACCATACACAGACCCACCAACATCAAACCTTCAACACATACCTAATACACATTACCAATACATGGCTAATCCCAAAGGATACAATCCTCCACTTGTAACCCATTCATATGTGCCCCTTAACTCATATGGGGCATCTTCCACCTAACCATCAAAAACCATGTACCAATATATGGAGTCATCTCAACTGTCTAATGGTTATTCTCATATGACCTAACCTCAACAAAACATACCATATAATAATGTATCCCAACAACCTCAAACTTAATTCATAAAGATGATCATGGAAAAGATGACTACCCTTGAGTAATCCATCTTTGGAGTCCATAATACTTTGTCTTATGATCAAATTTGCAATGAACCTATTCACCCTTCGGTCCCTATTAGACCCTATCCAACCCTCTTCTCATCCATACCTTTCCTATGTCATTATCTAGATAAGCATTGGATTGGTATAATGTCATACCTAAACATTCCATCTTCTCCTTCAACCAACTAGCCCAAGATTTCTTAGATCACTTTTCAATCAATATATCTAATAAAGTTTCCATTATTGAACTCTAATCTATTAAAAAATCTAAGGATGAGTCGATTGATGATTTCATGGCTCATTGGAGGGGCATAATTAACCAAATTTCCTTCCCTTTCCTAAAATTGAGCTCATGGAGATTTTTGTGTGAGCGTGTGTAGAACACATTTCCTCTAAATTACATGTCCAAAGTTTCTAGACATTTGATGAAGCTTTTACCGTGGCTCAAAAACTAGAGAATAGAGCCATTTATGAGGGAAAGTTAAAGTTGAAGAATACAAACTCAACTTATAAACCCAATGAACCCTCATCCTCCATACCAAACAACCAAACCAATATCAACACCAAAAACAAGGCAACCACCAAAACTATTATCCTCAAAGCCACACCACCACAATCTACCAACCAACAAAACCCAAGGAGCCAAACCTATAACACCTCCAATTATTCCAACCAAAACCAAAGAAAGTAAACCTGAAACAATCAGAAGAAATTAACTCCACTTGGGGAACCCTATGCTTCTATTTTGGAAAATTGTTAAAGCCTAATATTATCCAACTTCCATTAATTAAACCACCCCAATAGTTTGATGTTTCTCACCCTATGCTAGGTGGGTGTAATGAAAATGACCATTGTGCCTTTCATTGCATCATAGGACATGACATCAATAGGTGCAGTAACTTCAAATACCTCATCCAATCCCTCATTGATAATGGGGAGCTTCTATTTGACAACCCTAATGCCCCACCAAACCAAAAACTTGAGATATTTAGATAACCTTTTCCAAACCATCCTCTGACCAAAATTGAGAGTAATGATGTTGAGTACTCTCCTAATGACCATACTATTAGCATGGTTCTTGACACACTTGATGATAAAGAACTCATTCACCTATATCCCAATCCCCCTCCACTTATTAAAATATTAGAGTCACCTTCTACCCTCTTGGACATCAAAACCAAGGAAGGAACCATATTCACACATTAGATAGAGGTTACCACCCCTACCTCCCCTATTATATAACCATCCATTCCATCTTTAGAATCTATCTCATAAGAAGAGATAACTTCATCCAATGAACCTCTAAATTTATAACCTTCCATATTAACAAAGACAAAGGTAAGGGAATAAAACCAAAACCTCTAAACTCTCTTTTGGTGGACCAACCTAGCCCTTATAAACCAACCAGAACCTCCACTCAACCAACTGAAACCACCTCCAAATTAAACAACCTCCAAACACCTAAACCCACCAAAACAACTAAAGTAACCAAACCCCCTCTAAAACCAACCAAATAGGTAAACCCACCCAAAGGCCCAAAGCCTTGAATTTTACCTACCTCAACCTTTCCCTCCATTTTGGGTCCTCATCCCTCTACTTTGAGCATGAAGCCTATTATTTTTACCAAAACCCCACCACCTTTATTGGTAACACCTTCACACTTATTTTCCAATACACCTCTTTTTACTACACCAGTAATACCTAAATTACCTATATTTCCATCCTCTACCTCTATCTCATCAACCATCTTACTTAAATTGAATCCATCTAGAAAACACACCAGCCTAATACCACCTAAAACACCTATCAACAAATCCACTTCCAAACAACCTTCTAGCTCAATAGCCAAAGCAAAGACCACTAAATCTTTCCCACCTTAACCAAGTCCTATTCAACCATTTTGTATATGTTGTTGAAAACCTCTTAATTAATACTAACACCCATAAAATCCTTTGACCCTTCACATCCCAAACCATCATGGTTTAATGATAATCTAATTTTCTTATACCATCGTACACTAGGACATGACATAGAGAACTATAAAGCTCTCCAAATCCTTATCCACCAACTTTGCAATGAAGATGAATTATTAATATATGAACCTCCTAAGTCACCCATACTAGTCCAAATAATAATCATACCTATCAAATGCTTACCCACTCTTTCACCCATGTCTAAAAGTGAAGACAAGTCTGACCACCCTACTATCTCAACCTCTCTGATTATCCATACTATCAATGTGGTCACTATATCACAATAGAAGGATAAAGCAAAGTTGAAGGATTCCATTCCTTAGACTTACCCATACTAAAATTCCTAACCAAATCTCATCCAACCATTTCCATATGTAGCTAAACCCAAGGTGTCCATGTTAAGAGACTATGAAAAAAACCCTTCACAACCTAATCCATATGTGATATCTATTTGAAAAGCTATCCTTAAGCAACTTCAGTAGACCCTAGTCAATATGAGCTTATGTGAGTTGGTTTCTACCTCTTCCCATCACTATCATGCACTCATAGAGGCCTTATAATCCATTGAGTAACAATCTGATGACTCTCAACTTATAGCCACCTTCGTTGGTGCCCTTCAAACTTCCAACATTGTCACCTTCAAAAATTTATAAATACCTTTCGTCCACCCCAAAAACCTAAATCCCCCATTCTTTATTACCACTTACATTGACCAAACCTACATCAAAAGGTTGATGATTGATGAGGGAGTTAACATTAACATCATTTACTCTCATGCTTATAACCAACTAAACTTACCTGACAATGTAGTATCTAAATTTTTAGTTTTCCTTCACTCCTTCAATGCTACCATGGCCAATAGCTTGGGAAATATTATCCCTCATATTCATGTAGGACTTCTCACAATTCCTAAAATTTATTATATTTTCTAAGGAGAGTTACAATATAACATCTTGTTGGGATGACCTTGGATTCATTCCATGGCATGTGTTCCCTCTACCCTTCACTATTGTATTAAATTTGAGTATGAGGACTAGGTCATCACCATACAAGCTAACCCTAGTCCTTTTTTAATATGTAATATGACCTATCACCCTAATGATGTCCTCATACACCCAAAAATCACACATTCAATGGTTAAAATCCAACCATAAACCATCAATTCATCAACTACTTCATCCATCCCTTATTTGTAGATCCCCAGAGAGCATCCCTTAGAATCTATGTTTCAACATCTCTCATTAGGGTAGTATTGCCTTCTAGCTCCAGATGCTTTCCTTACTCATCAAGAGTATGTGAATCTAAAAAATGACCCTTCCTATGACCCTAACATTAGAACCATCATCCCTTTTAGTCCCCCTATTCATTAAATGAACTTCATTTATGGGGGACTTGATCTACCAGTTCTTTACCCCACCAATACCTTATCTATCCAACCATTAACCTCTAACTTTTCATACCTTAACAAACCAAAATTCACTAAGTTATATCCTTATAGGTGTGCATGGAAGGGATTTGGCCTTAGCCAATATAAATAAGGACCTCATTATTTACCTTCAATAAAAAATTAGAAACCTCATGACTCATTTGGCCTTGGATTAGTGCCACCTAAAGAGCCCACCAATCCACCCAAACCTATCAACCCCATCGAAGAAGATACCCTTTCCTTGCCAAACCAACCTCCTTTGACATGTGAGGATGATGATACCATCCCACCTAACTTTTTTTTCATCAACATGATCACCCTTAGACCCCTGAATTATCAAAAAAAGGGGGGAATCATCACCATCCCTTTGACCCATCCTAAAATGGTAAATAATGATTCTCATACCATCAACATCATCCAACATCAAGATGATGTTTCCATTCTTACCTATTTTAGTATAGGGGATTATTCTATCCATAAATCCCTTCCTTTGGAGACCTAAATCATCTTGAATGAATCAACTACAGATGTTAACCTAGGTACTCTAGATGACCCCTATATTGTCAAATTGGGCCAATCACTGAATGCTATGGAACTTCAAGACTTCTCCTCTTTCCTCCAAGACCATAACATAACATTTTCTTAGTCTTACAATGATATGCCTAGGATTAACCCTACCATTACTACTCATAACATTATCTCTCATCATGATGCCAATTATGTTAAGAAAAAACATTGACACATGCATCCTCACATATCCCTTCTCATCAAAGAAGAGCTTCAATATCTCTTATCTATAAAATTCATTCAAAACATTGACTACCCCTAATGGGTCTTGAATATCATACCTATTATCAAATCCACTAGGGTTCTATGCCTTTGTGTGGAATTTCATGGCCTTAACCTTGCCTACCCTAGATATGACTTTCCTCTACATAGCATTGACTAGCTTGTTGATCTTATAGCTAGCCACAAGATTTTATCTCTCATGGATGGGTTTTTGGCTTACAATCAGATCTTGATTGCCCCTAAAGATCAACACAAGATCACCTTTACCACCCCTCAGGGATCCTTATATTACTGATTCATGCCATTTGGTCTAAATAATGCTAGCACAACCTACCAATGATCCATGACCTACATCTTCCATGCCCTCATTCAAAATTAAAAGGCAGACTGCTCCCTCGAAGGACAGCTATACTATCATTGCTGTAATTAATAGACTGCTCCCTCGAAGGCCAGCTATTCAAAAGCCCTTATATTAAACAAAAATCTAGACCACTCCCTCGAAGGATGGCTATGACTAATCTGGCAATAAACAACACTATTTTAGAAGCTTCCCGCATTGATCAGCTTCACAACTGACCACCAAGCAAATGACATCTCTATGCAGGCTTCCCACATTGATCAGTCTGCACCTCAAAAAAAAAAACACGAGTCATGGACTTGACTTATAGTTGTCTCAGGGTCTCCTATAAAAAGGGGCAAAGTTATCTCTGCTCTTAAAATGGGTTACCCTTTTTCCTCCTCCTATCACCTGCTCAAGGGACTTCGAGCTCACTTTAATGTCAAAGTGATTCGATTACCATTCTAACATAACTATGGTCAACGACGTCACGCATGAATGGGGCTCTTGGTTCTCATAACCCCTATCTATACTGTCTTTTTGGTCCTTGTCAATGAAAGATCAATATGCTTTTTACTTCTTCTGCACTTTGGTCACATTCACCTTCATCACTTGTCAATTGACTCAACTCAACTCTCTTTTCAGACCACTCCCATAGCCTATTCACCCTAGTTTATATGGACACCAATATACATGGAAACTATCGACCTGCCGCAATTTATGTTAAGCATAAACCAATACTTGCTGAAGCATAAATAGACCTCAATTCATTTTTAGCATACATCCATCATGAATATGGAATATTGCTAGGGATGAAAGACCTCTTGACCAATGTTGTAGAATACACCATTTGTAAAAGGCTGCAACATCTCTTCTCCTCATCATTTCATCATAACCAAGACCAATCTATCGACCATTTTGACCACCTGTCTACTACTCGGACCCTTTGTCTGAACTACATTGGTCTAAGGCCCTTCCACAGGGGCTATGTAGGCAGCACTCAGATGACACGACTGTCTTCTAGGGTTAGCTCGACCACCCTCATTTGTTTGTCTCTCTGATGGACAAACCTTCTTTCCTTCTTTTAACCATAACCTTACCCTTGACCACGACCAATTCCATCCCTTTGACCCTCCCTCCCTTCTAGGGAGAACTACATTGGCCTGAGGCCCTATGACCAGGGCTATGTAGGCAGCACTCAGTTGACATGGGGTCTTCTGAGGTTAGCTCGGCCACATCCTTTCGTCCATTCCTCCCCTCGACCACTGACCATTGGAGATCATGCCTGTCTCCTCTGACCTCGACCACTTCCAAGACACTATTGCCTTGGTTGCTTTTTGCATGTATGCTACCTCATGACTGGTTAGCATATTTGTGCGCAAACCTTTTTGACCCTCACAAGTATAGGATCACAAGCCGGTTGATCCGCACTACTTGTGACTTTTTTGTGTTTTTAGGAGCACTTCCTGAGCCTGGGATACCTAGAACGTGACGACCCATTGGACCTTTAGCTTAGATTGAATAACCCGATCAACAGATGACTAAATGCTGGGGCCTGGTTATTTCAATTTTGGTACTCCTCGACCCTTGACCTGTGACACTTTGACCTAACCATCTCGTGAAGTGGTATGCACGTAATCACGACTTTTGCAGCGTTCACCCTCACCCCTTTTTCATCCACTCTTTGTCAAATCAGCACCCGATTCTTGGTTCCCTTCCCTCGACTCCTACTTTGAGGGGGAATACCTCATCCATAATTGGGGCAATCCGCTACCTATTTTTGTCTTACAGTTCATTCGAACAACCAACAAGATGAAATCAACCTTATCCCTCACCTGAGGCAATCACTCCTATTTTTGTCTTGCAGTTCGTCTAGAACAACCAACAAGACAAAAAGGGGCAAATGTAGACACCGAAATCGTGTCAAATCCCTTGGTCATCCCCTATTTTATTCTTCTTCACCTGTTTAACCCTTGTCAACCACTTTTTCCACTAGCCTTGACCTTGGCAGCATGTAAAAATGAGCATAGAGCTAATGCTAGACTCTATCCCCATTATGCATCTGCCAACGATGGTCGTTACCTGGCCGACGTTGCTGACGTCAGTCACTTATCGGCTGATGTCGGCAATCCTGCCGATGTCGGTCACCTTACCGTTACCCATTTTCAGTTATCATTCGGTTCCCAATCAGTTTCTTGATTGGTTATCGAACCATTCTCTCGAACCATCCCTCACCTTCATCAGCATCTGCTGATCAATCTCGAAGGCTAATCAATCAATCGATCCCAAACTCTGACACTCACAGACTCTTGCAACCAATCAGCTCTGGCAATCAACCAACTCCAGCATTCAACCAATCTGCATTCACTTTGATCAACTTACGGCAACGCTTCGATGACTTCAACCATGGATTTTATCGTGTCTTCTGATAGGTAAGTATTTCCTCTATTTTTTTTTATTTCTTTCTGGTTATTATTATTTGTTTGTTATTTCTATTTCTATCACCCCGGATCTTTAGACCGTAGACCTGAACCCTGAGTCCCTTCTTTACATCTCTGCCCCCTATCCAAATCTATAACCCTATCCAGACTCAACCAAAACCCCCAGACCCTGTCCAAACTTGACCTTACTTTGACTAGACCCTGTCCAAACCCTATCCTGATCCTGACCAAGACCCTATCCCGACTCTACCAGACCTTCTGTAACTCAACCAGACTCTGACCAGAACTTGCCCCGACCGACGCCGATCACTACCCCGACCGACGCCGGTATCTTAACCGACGTCGGCACCTTTCCGACCAACATCGGCACTACAGAGACCGACATCGGTGACTGCACAGAATAGTTTTCTTCATTATCAGGTATGCATTTTATTTTCTATCTTTTATTTCTATCATTTTATCTTTCATTACATCTACTTCAGTCCAATATTCTGCTTTTTTATCAGTGGGTTGATATCCTTCTAGGAAGTCTTCATACTTCCGGGATCGGGCGTTCGCCTGACAGCCCACCATATCTTTGACTAACGTTTTTCCGTGTTTCAGTCTCTTTTCTTCACAGGTGTCATTCCTCCACAACCAAAGAGGAGAATCTTCCATCGTCTGATTTCGGTGCACACGACTTTATCAAGTATCTTCTAGCCTTGACCATTTCTTTTAGTTTCTTATTTCTTCTTTGAATGTAGAAAGCAATTTTGCATAGAAACATTCTGGCACGCCTGGTGGGACCCTAGGGCCTTCCTTGGGTTCTTTCTTTCGTTCATTCATATAGGTGCATTAGGTTCCTTCCTTTTTGCCTCCTTTCGTCTCTTCTTAAATGACAACATAAGCAGGACTAAATAGAACTTTTCTTTTCTTTCTTGCACTTCTAGACTAGCTAAAACTCATATTCTTCGACTCTTTCTCCATTCATCTTCATATGAACAAACATTTCAACTTGAGCATTAAAACACTTTGCATTCATTTCTATTTGCCTGCATCTCTTAGACCACACATAGTAATTAAACCACATATTGAATTAATCTAGATCACTTGATGTTACACGACCAAACCACTTGCACAAAACAAACATTTTAACTTACCTGAGACAAGGCCCGACTGGGATTTCATCCCCCAACGGATACCTTACCCGTCCCGGCGATCTTACTTGGATTTCATCACCAAGGGGAAAGCCAACTCTATTCTCTGGCAGAGTCTAAACTATAGTGGAAGTATATTTTGGCTAAGCAAAACTAGCTAACCACTGGAATCATGAAGTGAGGGGAGCTTGCTCCTTAGCACCAGGCCTATACGGAAGCTAACACAGACTTCTTGAGCACCATAACAAAACCCGAATGCACCGCCCAACCAAAACCTCGGCATCCTCAAGCAACCTTTTCCTAATCACCCGCCTACTCAAGACAATGTCCAAACCATGACCAATGACCCTCAAGACCATGATATACACATGATCGACACTATCTTTTCTCTTGTCCCTAACCAACCTCCATCACAGGTAGAAGAGCCATCATCTTCCGTTCATCTTCCACAGGTAGAAGAATCTTCTTCTCCTATTTGTCCTCCATCGACTTCTCCCATATTGGAGGACGCTTTGACCACATCAACACCAGCTGCCTTGCCTTCATCCTTCTTATCATCTATAGATAATCACACCTTTTTGACTCCCCAACCACACACAGAAGTCATGACTACTCCGGCGCTCTTTCCTCTTAAAGAGCCCACACCTTCAATCTCTTCTCCATTGAGAGAAGAACCATCCACATCTAAGTCCAAACCCGCACAGGCGTCCATCATGCCCAAAGAGATTAAACCTCTTGGTGTTCATCCCACATCTAATCTTGCCTCGCACAATGGTGGCCCTCAAATCAAACCAAAGAAGGCTACTAAACCACACCGGAGGCCTCCTCCCCCACCTTCGTCATTACCTTCAATTTTGGGCCCACATCCATCCACTTTACTCAGAGTGATTCCCACTCCCATATTTCATAGAGGCACGTCGCCTCCATTACTCTATCAACCCATCAGACTTATATCTCCTCCAAACCATCAACCTATGCATCTTATGCCTCCCGAACCAAAGTCATCAACCCTTACCGCAACAAGACACTCAGACCCGTTAGCAGGTTCTTATGCTTTGCTGTTACGACAATTGTTGCAGTCCTCTCGTATCTATCTCCCACCTCTTAAACCATATCAATCTCTCGGACCAAAACCACCCTAGTTCGATGACACTCACATTTGTGCATATAATCGCACGCTTGGGCATGACACTGAACATTGTTGTGCCCTCAAGGTCGTCATTCGCCAATGTCTGGGAAATGACACCCTTCTTTTCGACTACATCATCAATAAACCTTCAATACCGCCCCACTCATCAACTCTCGGATCAAGGCCATCTTGGTTCGACAACTCTAAATTTTGCCACTATCATCACACTTTGGGACATGACACTGAGCATTTTTGCACTCTCAAAGCTGTCATTTGTCAACAACAGAGAAATGATTCCCTTCTTATCAAGGATCATCTTAACCACCTCTTCGACAAATCATCAACACCAACCCATGTTTCTCAAACCTCATCACCTAAATCGGGATCTCCACGCCAGATTAGGGTCCCTTCACCGCCTTTAACCCCCTTATTCAACATCAACACAATCCATCTGACCACTAAGCCTCAATTGACCTTAACCAATTCGTCAAACATTCTCCCTAGCCACTGGGGGAATTCAACCTTCATCCACGCCTCGACTAACCTTCCAACCCAGTCTCGACCACATATCAATCACTCTTTCAACTTAGCCTCAACCAGAATAGCAACCAAACATTTAACCCAACCTCAACCAAACATTCGACCCAACCAAAGACCAAATACCAACCAATCAACCCTCGACCAACCATTGACCAACTATCAAATGACTAAATCTCAACCAAACATTCAACCAGTCTCGATCAATCAACAACCATATCAACCAACTTCACATCCACTCATCAATCAACACCTGACCAATCTGGAAAGAGGCAAATGGGGCAAGTTTGCTCCTAATTGACTCAGACCTTATCACGCACAAGCATACACCAGGGACTTATCAGACCCTGAGCCCTTTTATGCCTTTCATCTGTGACTGTTCTACTACTAGTCAAGTACTTGTCCACTTGACACTTAACTTGAGCTTGTCCCTTGAGCAATCCCCGTCCTCTTAGTCCTAATTCCTTTCAACCCTATTCCTCTTAACAATTCTTATAACCCTTTTATGATGTATGGATGTTTTGTCCTAATAAAAGGGAAGCCCTTGACCTTCTATAATCTTGTCCATGACTCACATTTCTATAAAAACAAACCAAGATGTCACAATATCCATGGTCACTATATCAATATCAAAATTAAAAGGTAGACTGCTCCCTCGAAGGACATCTGTACTATCATTGCTGTAATTAATAGACTGCTCCCTCGAAGGATAGCTATTCAAAAGCCCTTATATTAAACAAAAATCTAGATCACTCCCTCGAAGGATGGCTATGACTAATCTGGCAATAAACAACACTATTTTAGAAGCTTCCCGCATTGATCAGCTTCACAACTGACCACCAAGCAAATGACATCTCTATGCAGGCTTCCCGCATTGATCAGTCTGCACCTCAAAAAAAAAAAAAAACACGAGTCATGGACTTGACTTATAGTTGTCTCAGGGTCTCCTATAAAAAGGGGCAAAGTTATCTCTGCTCTTAAAATGGGTTACCCTTTTTCCTCCTCCTATCACCTGCTCAAGGGACTTCGAGCTCACTTTAATGTCAAAGTGATTCGATTACCGTTCTAACATAACTATGGTCAACGACGTCACGCATGAATGGGGCTCTTGGTTCTCATAACCCCTATCTATACTGTCTTTTTGGTCCTTGTCAATGAAAGAGCAATATGCTTTTTACTTCTTCTGCACTTTGGTCACATTCACCTTCATCACTTGTCAATTGACTCAACTCAACTCTCTTTTCAGACCACTCCCATAGCCTATTCACCCTAGTTTATATGGACACCAATATACATGGAAACTATCGACCTGCCGCAATTTATGTTAAGCATAAACCAATACTTGCTGAAGCATAAATAGACCTCAATTCATTTTTAGCATACATCCATCACGAATATGGAATATTGCTAGGGATGAAAGACCTCTCGACCAATGTTGCAGAATACACCATTTGGAAAAGGCTGCAACATCTCTTCTCCTCATCATTTCATCATAACCAAGACCAATCTATCGACCATTTTGACCACCTGTCTACTACTCGGACCCTTTGTCTAAACTACATTGGTCTGAGGCCCTTCCATAGGGGCTATGTAGGCAGCACTCAGATGACACGACTGTCTTCTGGGGTTAGCTCGACCACCCTCATTTGTTCATCTCTCTGATGGACAAACCTTCTTTCCTTCTTTTAACCATAACCTTACCCTTGACCATGACCAATTCCATCCCTTTGACCCTCCCTCCCTTCTAGGGAGAACTACATTGGCCTGAGGCCCTATGACCAGGGCTATGTAGGCAGCACTCAATTGACATGGGGTCTTCTGAGGTTAGCTCGGCCACATCCTTTCGTCCATTCCTCCCCTCGACCACTGACCATTGGAGATCATGCCTATCTCCTCTGACCTCAACCACTTCCAAGACACTGTTACCTTGGTTGCTTTTTGCATGTATGCTACCTCATGACTGGTTAGCAGATTTGTGTGTAGACCTTTTTAACCCTTACAAGTATAGGATCGTAAGCCGGTTGATCCGCACTACTTGTGACTTTTTCGTGTTTCTAGGAGCACTTCCTGAGCCTGGGATACCTAGAATGAGATGACCCATTGGAGCTTCAGCTTAGATTGAATAACCTGATCAGTAGATGACTAAATGCTAGGGCCCAGTTATTTCAATGTTGGCACTCCTCGACCCTTGACCTGCGACACTTTGACCTAACCATCTCGTGTAGTGGTATGCGCGTAATCACGACTTTTGTAGCATTCACCCTCACCCCTTTTTCATCCACTCTTTGTCAAATCAGCACCCGATTCTTGGTTCCCTTCCCTTGACTCCTGCTTTGAGGGGGAATACCTCATCCATAATCGAGGCAATCCGCTACCTATTTTTGTCTTGCAGTTCATTCAAACAACCAACAAGATGAAATCAACCTTATCCCTCACCTAGGGCAATCACTCCTATTTTTGTCTTGCATTTCGTCCAAAACAACCAACAAGACAAAAAGGGGCAAATGTAGACACCAAAATCGTGTCAAATCCCCTGGTCATCCCCTATTTTATTCTTCTTCACCTATTTAACCCTTGTCAACCACTTTTTCCACTAGCCTTGACCCTGGCAGCATGTAAAAATGAGCACAGAGCTAAAGCTAGACTCTATCCCCATTATGCATCTACCGACAATGGTCGTTACCCGACCGACGTTGCCGACGTTGGTCACTTATCAGCTGATGTCGGCAATCCTACCGACATCGGTCACCTTACCGTTACCCATTTTCAGTTATCATTCAGTTCCCAATCGGTTTCCCGATCGATTATCAAACCATTCTCTCGAATCATCCCTCGCCTTCATTAGCGTCCACTGATCAATCCCAAAGGCTAATCAATCAATCGATCCTGAACTCTGACACTCATAGACTCTTGTAACCAATCAGCTCTGGCAATTAACCAACTCCAGCATTCGACCAATCTGCATTCACTTCGATCAACTTATAGCAACGCTTCGACGACTTCAACCATGGCTTTTATCGTGTCTTTTGACAGGTAAGTATTTCCTCTATTTGTTTTTATTTCTTTCTGGTTATTATTATTTGTTTGTTATTTCTATTTCTATCACCCCAGATCTTCAGACCATAGACCTAAACCCTGAGTCCTTTCTTTACATCTCTACCCACTATCCAAATCTATAACCCTGTCCAGACTCGACCAAAACCCCCAGACCCTGTCCAAACTTGACCTTACTTTGACTAGAACCTATCGAAACCCTGTCCTGATCCTGACCAAGACCCTATCCCAACTCTACCAGACCTTCTACAACTCGACCAGACTCTGACCAGAACTTGCCCCGATCGATGCCGGTCACTACCCCGACTGACGCCGGTATCTTAACCGACGTCGGCACCTTTCCGACCGACACCGGCACTACAGAGATCGACATCAGCGACTGCACAGAATAGTTTTCTTCATTATCAGGTATGCATTTTATTTTCTATCTTTTATTTCTATCATTTTATCTTTCATTACATCTACTTCAGTCCAATATTCTGCTTTTTTATCAGTGGGTTGATATCCTTCTAGGAAGTCTTCGTAGTTTCGAGATTGGGCATTCACCTGACAGCCCACCATATCTTTGACTAACATTTTTCCATGTTTCAGTCTCTTTTCTTCGCAAGTGTCATTCCTCCACAGCCAAAGAGGAGAATCTTCCATCATCTGATTTTGGTGCGCATGACTTTATCAGGTATCTTCTAGCCTTGACCATTTCTTTTAGTTTCTTATTTCTTCTTTGAATGTACAAAGCAATTTTGCATAGAAACACCATGTTAGACTCAACCCCAAAAAAATGTGTTTTTAGGGTCCTTTAAGGAAAACTTCTTGGTTTTTATCATCTCTCTTCAAGGAATCGAAGTAGACCCTACCAAGGTTAGAGTAATTTTAGAGATGCCTCCTCCTACCAACCTTAAGTGACTCTGTAGCCTACAAGGAAAGATACAATCCATCTATCACTTCATCTCCTAGTTATAAAATAAATGTCACCCCTTTCACCATCTCCTTAAGAAGGATACCTCCTTTAAATAGACTAAAGACTGCTAACAAGCCTTTAATTCCCTAAAGGAGTAACTCCTCTCTCCACCCATTCTTATACTTCCTAAAAAGGACCAACCCTTCAACCTTTACATATATACCTTTGACCATTCCCTAGGAGAAATATTAGTTCACCATGATGAACAACATAAAGAGCAAGCTATTTACTATATAAGTTAAACACTTATAGAGTATGAGACTTGGTACACCCATATCGAGAAGCTTTACTTAGATTTTGTATTTGTGGCCACCAAACTTCACCACTACCTCCTCAACCAAAAAACCTTCATCATTATTAACATTGATCTACTCAATTATATACACTCTAAACCATACCAAAACTAGTGTATGGATAAGTGGCTCATGCTTTTAGCTGAGTTTGACCTTGATTTCCTCTAATAGAAGTCGATCAAAGGGCACATCATTATTAAACAATTGGTTGAAGTTCCTTTACTAGACAACCAACCGGTTCCTCTTGATTATTTGAATGAGTCTATTGTGACTCTTTTTCAATAGGATGGCATAACCTACTAAATGATTATGTTCTTTGATGGTTCAAATATCTAACAAGGTGGGGGTAATGGAGTTATTATTTTTCCTCTTGATGGTGAATCTCTCCCTCTTTGCTTTAAGATCGACTTTGACTACACTAACAATATGGATGAGTATGAATCCCTAGTCATAGGTCTCCAAACTAATCTATCCCTTATGATTAAGACTATCAATATCTTTAGTGATTCCTAGCTTGTCATCAACAAGGTCAATAGTTCCTATCAATGTAAAAATGATGTTTTCCAAAAATACAAATTTTTGGTTGACAAACTCTTATCATCATTCAAATGTTACTTGGTCCAATATATCCCTTAATCTACCAAAAAATTCATGGATATAATGGCTTGTCTTGCTTATCATATCCCTTATCAACCTTCCAATTATAAAATATTTATCACCATTAACCTTTTTACCTCACCCTCTTATGACCAATCTGACCTCCGCACCATTTGTAGTGTGGAGGAATCTCCATCTGATATTTGTTATGACCAAAATTTTAATTATCTCAACCTTAACATCACTCCTCCCAACCTTTCTAAGAATGCTTGAATATCCTTTATTCAGAGTACCTCTTGTTATACCATACTAGGGGGAATCCTTTACAAACATGGTTTTGATGGTCTCCTTCTTCATTGCCTACATATCCATGAACCATCCCATGATATCAAATAAATGCATAATAAGATCTATGGGGGACACTTTAGTGGTTTAACCATCACTAAACATATCCTTTGCCTTCGATACTATTTGCCTATGCTCAATCAAGACTATTGTGATTATGTAATAAGGTGTGTTAAATGTCAATAGCATGCTAACTTACATCATATGCTGACCAATGACCTCCAAGTATCTAAGGAATTTTTCCCTTTCTCATAGTGATGCTTAGATCTTATTGGTGATATCAATCCCCATTCCTCATAGTGGCATATCTTCATCATCATAGTCACTAAATAACTCATTAAGTGGGTGGAAGCTATTCCTCTTATCTTGTCCAAAGTAGAGAGTAATATTAACTTTATCAACCATCATATCATATATCACTTTGATGTTCCCCATAGGATCATTACTGATAATCATAATTCTTTTAAAATCAAGAAATTTTAATGCCTTTATGATGAATTTTGTATAAATTTAATCTTTTCCTCATCATACCATCCACAAGTAAATATATAAGTAGAAGCCTCTAGCAAAATCCTCAACAAAATGTTAACCAAAATGGTCAATGACTATGGATGGGATTAACATTTACACATCCCCTTCAATTTATGGGCCTATCATACTATAATTCAAACCTCTACATGTACTACCCCTTTCTCTATTGTGTTTGGAGTAGAGGCTATCTTACCTCTCGAAGTCCAAATCCCATCTTTTCACATATCTTTATGAGAGTTCATCTCTAAGGATGATTATTGTCATCACCATTTGGCTCATCTTGAGCTACTCGATGAGCATCATCTAGCTACTCTTAACCATCTTCATGTCTATCAAGAATTAATCAAACATGCTTATGACAAGCACCTCAAACTATGAGACTTCAATATCAAAGACCTCATCCTAATAGAAAACCAACATGTGACAAACATGGAGAAAAGAAAAAGAGGCAAGTTTTTTTTCAATTGACTTGGACCCTACATCATAACCCATAAGTACATATTAGGAGATTATCATTTATCCTCTCTCAATGGCAAACTAGAACCTAAGCCTCTTAATGCTTTGCATCTGTGTCTGTTCTTTTGTTAAAGCAAGATCAAGCTCACTTCTTTGTCTAACTTAAGCTCATCCCTTGAATATGATATTTTTACCTTCACCTATCTTCCCTCTCTCCTTTTTGAGAAAACTTGATTAAAACATAGAACCATGTGATTAACTATCATAGCCATATCCTCATCCTAAATATGGGTACCACAACTCTACTTATAGCATGGTTTTCATGGATACTTTTCATCTCTAACAAGATGGAATCCCATGATCACTGTCTCTCAAAACCCCACTTGTTCACATATTCTTAACCATTTTGTGTTAAAGTTTCCCCCCCTAAAGTTAAACCTCTAAACCTAATTAGACTTGTCCATGTCTAAAAACATCATATCCAAAAACAATGTGGGTCAATATCTCTAGCATTGCAGACTACTCCCTTGAAGGATAGCTACCCAAAATCAATATAAAAATTGCTTATCCTAAAGGTAGACTGCTCTGTTGAAGGACAACTATCAAAATCATTAAACAAAGTATATAAACTTAGACCACCCCATTAAAGGATGGCTAAGTACACTTTATATAAAATAGATCAATTTCTTGGAAGCTTCATGCACCGATCAGCTCCACATATATATCAATAAAGCAAAATACCCACTATCACAATCAAAGAAACTTATAAGTAATCTTGAAAGCCACAATTGGATCTCAAACAACATATTGAAGTGGAAGAAACAATCATATTTCACATGTATACTTCCTGCATTGATCAGTCTACATATAGAATATGACATAGACTTGTTTATTTATCATTCTTAGGTCACCTATAGAAAAGGGAAAACTAACCCACATAAGGTTACCATATATATTACCCACCTATCACCCATCTTTGATTTATACTATCTAAAAATCAAGGGATTTAGAGCTTACTTGACATACTGTGATCAAGAAACTTGTTTTATCAACCAACATGAATTAACATGAAGCATTTGAATGGCTTATGTTCCTTAAGTCATTCCAACTTTGGGGTTTTGTTTTGTTTTGTCCTTGTCAACAAACAAACATTATAACTCCTTTCTTATTCTCTCATCATTGAGTCATGTATTCTATTGGACCATGTCTCATGATTTTTTCACATCTAGTATGGTCATCTAACCTACTTATGTGCCTAGCCATGACCCAAAAACAAAACAACATTAATGTCAATCAACCCACCTTTTAGATATCCCTTTCTTCCTAACCTCAACCTACCTTTGGCATACCCACTTTATTTGATAGACCATGTGGCTCATCAGATTGGGGCAACCCATTTGATCACCACTAACCAAACCCTTGTTTAACTATATTGGCCTAATGTCCACAAACTATGTAGGCATTGCTTGAATTTTAAGGGCAGCTTGGCCACTAACACCTAACTACCATTCCCTTTTCTTCTCACTAATTTCCATCACTAACATTTCCCTCTTGCTTAGGGCATTAGATATTAGGAAGATTTGGATTTTTCCTATAATCCTTGTATTTTAACATCAACTAATGATTCTTCTTTGTTTTTCCCCATTTCTAGGAGAACTACATTGGCCTAAGGTCTTTTTAGACTATTTAGGCAGTGCTTAGTTACTATGGTTAGCTCAGTCATATGCTTTATTTTATTTTCCCTTCTGACCTAATATCTCTTCCTTCACTTCTCTACCTATCTCTTTTCCATCTCCATCCCTTTAGCTTGTCAATCTATTTTAACCACTTTTCTAGCTTGTTAATCTCTTTTTACACAAGGACTAATAGCCTTCCTCATCTACCTCTCTTATCTCCCATAAAGTCTCCATCTCCTCTACTTTGTTGGACTCCCTATCACCTTTCCTTGCACATACTTTGTGACTTGATTTTCCACCTAATTTTCATATTTTTTATCCCTCTCTCCACTTATTATAAACCTTACCCTTTATCCCCTTTATTTTTCTTCTTCATCCTCATCATCTCCCCCTGTGTTCACACTTTTATTGTACCCTCTTTATCACTCTCTTTTCCTCACCACTTCCACATCATCCTGTACATCTTGTCTACTTTCTATTTCTTCTATAGCTATGTCCCCCTCTTCTTCTTTATGTTTACCACCACTCTCTATCAATTTACCACTCTTCCTACCTTTCCATTCTTCTTTTTTTCCTCCACAACTAGCTTCTAACTAGATCTTTATCTTTTGATAAGCCTTCCATAATTTCCATTTTCTTCTTATTTGTTCTTGCCTTTTGCATTCCCCTTTTCCTTTTTCCCTCTTGGTACTCACTTATATTTTTCATCTATGTGAGTTTTCATGCTTTATATCCCTACTTCAATTCTTCCTTTTCCTTCTTATCATCCTTGATCTTCATACCTTATTTTCATTTCATGCCCTTTTATTGTGTTCCCCTATTTCTTCACCACCTCACTAGTTTTTAGCTTGCGAATCTCTTCTAACAAGTTGATTAACACATACCTTATCTCTTCAGCTTCTTCTCCACCTGTCCTTCACTTTCCTTTATTTTTATTAACCCTTTCCCATTTTCTATCTCATTCTCATCTACAACAACACCATATGATTTACTTCATTATTCTTCTCCTTGCCTATCATCATCCATGCTTACTTTTTCACATCTTCACCTGCTTCTTCACTCTCCTGTCATCCTTTTTGTGTCTTCACTTCAGTTATTTTTCCTCTCATTTCCTTTTTTTTGTGTATTTCCTTATTTTTCATTTTCATCACCAAAATATTTTCTCCTTGGTATTTTTTAGACTTATTTTTAAACCTTTCATGGCCTCCCATATCTCTCATCCTCCACTTACGCTTCATGATTGCTACACTTATTTCCCCATTCTTTTCAATTCTCTAATCTATCATTATTTAGTGCATTACTCAAACCCCCATCTTCTACCTTTTATTTTTCTTATCTTTTCTCCTTTTCATTTCATTTTTTTTGTCTCCCTTGATGACATTTTGTGTTCTTCCTAACCTTCCTTTTTTCCTCCATATACGTGCTTGGCTCCTTCCATGCTTCTCCACCTTCATATTTATTTGTGACCTCATTTTTTTATTTATTTATCTCTTCATCCAAATCTTGGTCTTGCTTCACCTCATCCCTTGTTGGATCTCCTTTATTTTCACCCATTGGAACTCTAGCTTCTCACTCATTAGATTGTAGTCACTAGTTGTACCGCTTTTACTTACATCTCTATATCTACTTCCTCATGTCCTCCATGTCATTTCTTTAATACACAAAATTTATTTAGGTTTGTTAATTCAATTTCATCCCTTTCTTACTTTAATACCTTTATATGTTGAGCTTGGATACTCTTTTTTGTGCTACCTGTCACCATTTTCCCTTTTAAACCCTCTACCCATTTTGAGCTTATATGATCACAACATATATCATGTTATGGACATGAATTTATTCCATTAGATTTTGTTTTACTATGAGATACATACTGATCCTAAGACTATATAACATAATCAACCATACCCACAAGTGAGCATGAGCACCACCAACATCAGGATGTATATTTCTTCATGATCTCCTCTAGTCTTGCCTATTTTAAAACCCTTTTACTCCAACCTTCAGAGATGTTATAATCAAAACTAAAAAAACATTCAAATGGAATATTTTGGCTACCCACGTGTATATGCTAGCTATACCCTCTCATGTGACCTACCTCCCATCTAATAATTTCCCTTGATTCTCCCTACCTAGCCTACATCTTCCTATGCATTATAATAGCCCTACTCTTTAATCATATTCCACCCAGTAACCTTTTTTAGGAGTCACCTCTTCCACCAAACTATTTTCTCCTTGTTATATTTTATACCTATTTCTCTCACTATTATTTTCAACTTCCCAATCTATCTGTCTTCGTACATTCTTTCCTTTTCCCATCTTAGTTTTCCATTTATACCATTCACTTTCCTTCTTATTTCAACCTTCTCCCTCATTTAATTAATATTACTATTATTTTTTATGCTCCATATCCTAAAACCTCTTAGAGTCTTTCTCTAAATTTCCTCAAAACTCAACACTTACTAATTTTGGGGCCTCACTAGCTCAAGGGTCAAGGGTTCAAATCTTCACCACTTCTTGTTTACCCCACTCTACCACTTTGCTTCCCTATATTATTGAATAATCTCCCTCCATATCCTATTAAAGACATTATTATGGATTTTACAAAATGTCAATTTATTTGGATGGTGATGAAAGAACCCATTGGATCACCATGATAATTTGAGTAGTGATAGATTTTTTAAAGCATGGTAAAGTGTATTTTTCCCATTTTCATGGTGGTAGAAATTTCAGCACTATTACACCTTTATCTTATTTGTCTTCATGATATGCTTTTTTTCTATATCCATGTTTGGATTCTTCCATCCTTTTCCACCATTTTTATCTATGAAATCATTGTCTTTTCACTCTTACTTCATCCATCTCTTGTCTTGCCTACACATCATGCCCTTGTTGGCTTTCCCTTATTTTCTCCCATTCTACCTCCATCTCCTCACTCATTAGAGTACGGTCACCATTTTGTATTATTTGAACCTACTTATCCATGGATATAGATTATTTTTACATAGTTGAATCAATCATCTAATTGTATCCTAGGCAATCTCATCCACCATTTCTACCAAACTAATCAGACAACCATTTGGTAGTCTCCTTTTCCACCTACTATAACCCCCAA
This sequence comes from Torreya grandis, assembly GCA_037957365.1. NCBI lineage: Eukaryota > Viridiplantae > Streptophyta > Pinopsida > Cupressales > Taxaceae > Torreya > Torreya grandis. Next base: position 3,937,050 of record JARHVA010000922.1, on the reverse strand, counting down.
GTTTTTGGTCATGATGTTGTAGGGTAGAGGATGTAGACATGGAAAAATTTCACCATACCTTGATTATTCCATTCTTGAATAAGGTGTAATCCACTAATTCTTTACCCATGAAATTATTTAAATCCTTCAAAGAAAATCTCTAGAAGTCCTTTTTCCCCTACTACCAATAAAATATGGCTCATAGTGATGACATCCTTTTGATATCATGACTTTGCAGATTTTGATAGAAACCCTTATCCTAAAAATCAGCTCATAATAATAACTACTATCACTATTCCTACACCTTAACACAATTTTAGAAGGTGTAGCCTACTCATAAAGGAATGTCTTCTTTGGCTTTGCTCAATTTAAGAGTATTTGTTGCATTTCATATTGAATTCACCTATTATTTATCCTACCTTACCCATCTATATTTTCTAATCCTAATGCATGTAGGATAATTATAGTGATTGTTCACCAATCTAAACCATGAAACCTCACTTTTACCTTCACCAAAACCAAAACCAAACTATCAACCCAAACCAAATAGTGTGATATCTCAAATTGGGGCAACCAATTTGACCACTATAGTAAAACTATATTTGTATTGAAGTTTTTGTTGGAGATCATATCCATGAAACTATGTAGGTATAATCCACTTGCCTAGTGCATATGGAGTTAACTTAGCCACCACCTACCAAAAATCCTTGCACAATAACTTCAATTAACCACCCAAACATTCAATCACGTCTACTTTGATTTATCCATTTTTGACCCAATCTATTCACATATTTTGTGACATATTTGCTTGGTATTTTTGACCACACCAACCATTTTTTCCATGTTGAACATTCAATTTTAAACCAACCCTTTTTATGACCAAAACATATGTGTTTTCAAGGGAGCACTTCCAAATTTAGATACCTATCAAAACATTACACTTGTATAAGAGGCTGAAAAGTGTACCTAGCCATAATTACAGTCATTTGGTATATTGGCCACTTGTATCTTAGCATTTTAACCTTATTTTTATCAACTTTGGAAAATTTATTCTGTGTGTGATCTTGCTTGTCACACTTCATCACATTTTGTGTGCAAGTTTGTGTTTTGAGTGCCCAACCATTATTTATCATCACATAGTGACTCACCAACCATCATGTATCAAATTTTTACTTGATTTTAATTTTCCTCATAAAATCTTGGTTTGAGAGGGAACACCTCTTCCCATATTTAGGGAAACTTGACCTTTGACCAAGTGATCCATTTTTATTTTGTATCTTGTTAATCAAAGCTACAGAATAAAAAAGGGTAAAATGTAGACACTAAAAAACTACACCCTTGTAGTTATAGATGTTTGTATGTCTTGGACACACCCTAGGGTACACCTAACCTCCTTAAACCCTAATCAATTCACTTCTCTCCCACCACTATTCACATAGTACTATTTAAAAACAATATTCAAAAGTACTATTTAAGAATACTATTCTAAGTCACTATTCAATATGGGACCCACCATAACTATTCATTATGAGACCCACCATCACTATTCATGATGACATGGAATGTTACATGGAAATTGATATGAAATGGTGATTTGGTAAGTATATGGCAAGAATCATGGCTTATAAGTGGCATGGCTTGGAGTGGGACACCTTACACCACTTAGGACCCTCATCCAAAGTGTTTAATGACCTCATTTAAGCATCACAAAGGTACCCCTCTAAATTTGGAAAATTTATCATCATGGGTCCATCATTACACATAAATTTTTGTCTCCATACATGAAAATGGATTTCAAAGTGGTGTTTCCACTTGTTGGGTGCTTTGGGAAAAAATACAAGTGGGTGGTGGAAAGTATTTTGGACCCATATAGACACATGGGCATGATATCCAATTATTTTGGAAACAGTTATGAAGTGGTAATCCCAAAATATTTTAATTTCAAGATAAATTACCCACCCATGGGGAAAAGATAAGAAAAAGTGGTGGAAAATCTTTTGTACTCATTTGGGTCCATGGGTATTATCTCCACTAAATTTGGCATCATGTGCAAGGTGTAAGACACACCCAACCCAAATGGGAGACCCATTAACCAAATGGGAATCCAAAAATCTTTTATTTCCTACCCATTCATGATACCACTTGGTAAAATTTGAATTACTTCCCTATTCCTCTATTTTGGCATGTTTCCTCACATTAAATGCTATAAATATAACCCTCCCCCTTCACCCAAGGGTTAAGTTTTGGTTAAGGATTTTTTTTTTTAGGTTTTCAAATATTGAAGGAGGTCATAATATTTAAGTATTTAAAAAATTAAAATCAATGAATTTCTGCCCTAATTTTTTTAGGAGTTCATCTTCAACAACGTCATCAGCAACATCATCAACTTCATCATAAACAAAGCTTGGAAGGTAATATTCATTTATTTTATATTTGCTTTTAGTATTTTATCTTCATTACCTTTATATTCACTCCATTTTAAATTTTTTTCCATATTAATCCATTTACCTCATTTTCCACCTTTGACCATTTTAATTCCATTTTCCATCTTTGCCATTTTACCACCTATACCATCTTTACTCCTTTGCCATTTTCACCCTCTTTATCTCCTTACTCTTTTACCTCCTCAATTAATTATTGTCGTATACTTTTTAAGAATTAATCCATCTAATATTTACCATCAAACCCATTTTACAACCTCAACCAAACCATATTTTACCCTTACCAAATTTCCAAACCAAAAACCACCACTTTGCCTTAACCAATTTTCAGCGCTAGTTAATTTTTCTAGTCATAGTTTTAACAAAATATTTAACTTGTTAGTTTAAAATTTAATTATTTTTTGTTATTTGATATTTTTAGTTTCATTTTTATATTATTTAATTTAAATTATATCATTTATATCTATCAAATTAAGTATTTAAATCAGGTGGATTGACAACATCCTAGAAAGCTTTTGCTTTTACGATCTAGATCACACTAGGCAATCCACCCAACTACTTATCTAATAAACAAGTTTTGTGGTAGTATTTTATTATTTTAATGTATTATTCCCTAGGAAAAAATTATTTCTTAAAAATTTTGGACTTCAATTTACACACATTTAATAGGTATTCTTCTACGTACCCTTCATCACTAGTTTCACTATTTCTTAAGAAAAAATGAAAAAAATAGATAGAAACACTAAAAATGAGTACTATGTCAATCTATCTGATCTAGTAATGTGTATCTAATGAAGAAATACACATATATAATAAAATCATTTTTATATGAATATATGTTAAATATGTGCATGGAAAGTTAGAACTATACTGATTGATTTGATATAGTACTATAAAAATAAAAAAAATATAATAAGATGATGAAAATGATATCATGAAAGAAAACCTACAAGGGTTAAATTCATATCAGGTTCACAAAAAAGTATGTAATGGGTAAGGAAACATATCAATAAATTAATCCTAGCTTGGAGAAGATAGATCCTACTTACAATTTTAATCATGGATATATTACATATTCAGGATCATGACCAGGATGAATCTTCTAGATCTATCCAAGGGATATAATAACATAATAAATTCATAGGGAGGGTTCCAAGTCCTCTATTTAAGTGAAACTATGCCATAAACTTAGCTAGGTCCTATGTTTTCATATTAACTAAACTAATAACAAGTAAAATTCTAATCTACTGCTCATCAAATCTTATGGCACAAATTATGGGTAATAAACATGAAAAGTAAACATGTATAAAATACATATACTCACATCAATGTATTTTCAATCCTAATACATAGGATAAAATTACAAATTCATATCTATCTTCTCTTACAAAGTAGGAACAAAGTTAGGAATACTTACCTTTGAAGATGAACCCATTGATCCTAAATCTCTTGCTTGGAAAAGATGATTTTCAAGAGTTTATTATGGTATGTAAGGATGACAAGGATGAATCAAATCTATGTTACACATCTTATAAATTCATCCAAAAGACTTCTCCATGAGACAAGATCTATATCTCTAAAGATAGTATGAAACCCTAAACTATGTTCCTCAAGTATAATGGTGGATAAGCAGATGCACAATACATATCTCTTCTTCTTCTTCTATTTCTTATAAATGATGAAATTTATGTGTTTATATATGCATATTTAACCTTAATCCTTTCTAAAAGTTTAGGCCAATAATGTAGATCCAGTCGACCTTGTATCATTATTGACAAAATAAAGGGTCATGATCTAGGTTGGCTAACGACTAACCTAGACCCTAATAAGTTTTATCAGTTAGATTACAAGGTCTATGGGGCCAATAGTGTAATGTAAACTATAAAAAAGGGTTTTAGGCTAGGGAAGGGCTAATGAAGGTGGTAAATGACTAGAGGAGGGTCAAAAATAGGAGGTAAAGCTTAGGGGAATGTTTTTAAGAGATGCTTATATTTGACAATAAGTGTTAATAAGGGAAAAAAATATTATGAAGCACCAATTGTTCACCCACCCATTTTTTGGTGTACCCCTTAAGGTGTGCACTTAGAGATATTGAGACTCGATGGGTTCCTACAATATAGAAAGTGTTAGTATTAATAAACTTTGAAAATATTACATGTATATACTTGTAACCTCGAGACCACTCCCTAGGTTACAGTAGGTATAGGAGGGGTGGTTTAAAGGGTATTAAAGGTAAAAGGATGAGGTAGAGGGAAGATAAAAGAAGTGGAAGGAGTGAATGAGGAAAGTAGTGGAGGTAGAGGGGGCTTGGGAGAGAAAGGAAGAAGGATGAAAGGATAGGACCATGGGATCATCTGCAACCACCACTATTCCTAGTTTAAGTTTACATGAGGAGGAATTAACCATAAGAAAGAGTCATTAAATAGTAAGGAAAAGATGGGCTAGTTGAAGGAAAGTCCCATGGTTCCCAAAGTGATGGAAAGAGTAGGTTGATGAGCTAGGCATCAAGGTGATGTAGTTGAGGCCTAAAAAACTATTGAGGCATTTAGATAAGGTTACATCAGGGTAAAAGGCCTTAAGGCTAGGGATGGAGTGTGAGTTTCCTTCTACTTCTTCTTTAGCCTCTTGCCTAGGTTAGCTCTAAATGCTATAGTAGATATTTTAACAGGCATAATAGGATCCATGAGGATTGATGATGGAGGAATCAAAACTAATGATGGAAGAATTGGGTTGAATAGAATGGGAACTAAGAGGGTCTCTAATATAAGTGGTATGATCGTAAATTTTATAGCCATGCTTAATGATAAAGGTACACCTAAGGGAAGCATTGAGAGGGCTCCAAGTTGTGAGATGGAAGGATTGGAAGGGATCTAAGAGGAAAGGACACTCAAGAATAATGAATCTAAAGGTACTTAGGTGAATTATGAAGGGGGTGAAATGTGGAAAATAGGAGGCACCACTTGGTGGATTTGTGGGGGTGGAGTGGAACTGGTGGGGCCAAGACTAGGAGTTAGAAAGTGGTAGGAGTGAGGGGTGGAAGGGAAATGAGATAAGTTTGAGGTGTGAGAGGGGGAACATATATGGGTACTTATTGGGAGGTTTGATCCTAGATCACTCTCAAAATATAGTCCACATTAAACCTCAAGGTTTGTATAGCTTGAGGTTGAGGTGCTAGTGGTTGAGTTAATTGTGCCTAAGCTACATATTAATAAGTATCTTGTGTCTTACTCTATTGTAATTAGGATAATTATGTTACCTAAGGAGGTAGAGGAGGCACCGTATCACAAGTAGAAACTAGAGGAGGTGGAGTAGGAGCTTAGGAATGAGGAATAGTAGCTATTATAGTGATTGGATATAGAATTGTAGCATGAGGAGGAGATGGTATAAGAATGCTCTAAAATATCCTCTAGGATATGGGAGGAGATATTAGAGTTGGGTCCTATATAGACCAAAAAATATATAAAGGAGGTGTAAAGGGGCCTACCTAAACCTTCTTTCCATTCTTATTTTTTTTTTCTATAATCTAAGGCAACACCTCCTGGTCATCAGTTGGATTTAGATAGATCTCATCATAATCTTTAGTCTGATGATTATATTTGATATTGAGGTGGGTTGAGTACTACACCAAGTGAGTTTTAATTATCCCCTTAGGATCTTAGTTGTATATCTTACATTTTTAAATGGTAAATGAGTTTTTCCTAGATACCATCTTCTAAATTTGAGGGAAGGTCTTGTACATGTGGTGCTTTATTGTGATTAGAAGTTGAAGACACACCTTCTATTGATGATAGATGTAAAAACCAATGATGTTATCCACTAGCTGATAAGAAATCTCCTACTATGTTAGATGGTTTGGAATAAAATATGGTAGGGGGAGGAGATCATTGAGGAAAACTACAATGTGGATCATAGTGTCATGCTTGTAAATTTATTAGTCCCAAATGGATATAATGGAATATTTGATTTCCTTAAGAGATGAGGAATTAGGGCCTCATTTATGGCTTGGTAGACCACGTGTTAGAATAAATCAAATATATCCTAGATCTGATCATATAAATAGTGGCCATACATCTTTTTAATGACCACATGGACTGTTGAGCCCCTAAGAACCCACATAGGAAAAGTTGAGGGATTGAATAAGAGTGTCCTATAGATCACATCTAATAGGTATCTCATTATATAAAAATTGATCCTAGCTCAAGCAATTATGATGGCATTGACCAAACTTAAGTTTATCAATCCTCTCATGTATGAGACTTCTAATCATGTAAGGATCATATGACATAAAACCTACTAGTCATTTGTATGATTGCCAAAGTTTTTTTTGGTATCATGAAAATTGGGGACATTCCCATGAATATTAAAGAAAACATCATAACCTTTTGTGAGACTTTCTCTTCGGTCCTAACTTCAATCATGAAGATATGATCCCTGAGCATCAATAATCCTATGATAAGGTAAAAACATTCCATGAATCCAAATTCAAGAATAAATACCTTCATCAAGCCAAATCTCACCTTGGTATTCATTTAGATCCACTTGCTATAAACTAACAATGTAATCCAAATAAGACTACCACCACTAATCTTGTTGAAACCATGATCAATCCTCACTCTTATATTAATGAAGAAAACATGGCTAACAGGAAAAAATAAAGCATGTAGTCTATTATATTGATCCTTATCCTCATCTGAATAATACTCCTTATCTTACTTAAATAATAGTTGAGGATACCCTTTTGTCTCATTTCATAGAATTTGAGTATGAAGTAATCATATTTTATGTTATTCAACCTACATTGTCTATCCCTATGTAGTTATGTTCATTTATGACTATTCCAACAACATGAGACAATTTGATGTATTTCATTAGTCCTTAGTGTTCTATAGGAACCATATCAACCAATATAATATATTAAATTAATCTAAGCACAAAATTTACTACATCGAATAGATCAATATAATCAATTTATGCTCCTATTGAATCGGCTAGCTTAATGTAGACAATTTTTGTCACTCATTTTTATATTACTATGTTAACATGTGTGATATAGTCTGATTATCATGTTTATTTGAAATAAATTTCATTAGATATCCCTGTGTAGTATACTCAAACTACCCCTACTATATTAGTTGGGCATAGACTACATAGTCCCATTCCTAACCAAATTTAGTCTAGTTGATATCCTTCTTTATATGACCTGCTTCAAAATTATACACATTTTTATTAGTCCTATCTAGCTCACCATATATTCTATGAATGGGATTGCATTGAAGAACATTATGATTTCCCTTCTCAAATTCCATGTCTTAAGTTTATGAAGGCTTACAACTGATTGATGTAGATTTTATTTGACATGAGCATTCATTGGCCACTGGCTATGTGGAAAGACATTACCATATCTAGGTATGAGAATAGTATCTTACAATAATGTGAATAAGTTTATCTTCAAGTTGGTGAAACTTTTGATGCATATCTTTCACTTAAATTTCCCATTACTTATATGATTTTGGACAAAACCTTACTTCATGTGAATGATCCTCCCATTTTCATTAGTGCCTAATTTGGTGACATTTGAGTCAAATGTACTTTGATAGATAATGGTTTTGACACCTATGTCACATCCATTGAGTTCATCAAAACCCTTATATACTTTAATTTCAACCATAAGTCTACACAAAACATGTGTTGAGGATATAATAAAAGACAAATGAATCCTCTCTATTGTGATTTGATTCCTATAATAATCCCCCTTGTCATAGTTAAAGTTAAGGTCATGATCTTCAACTCTACATTATCTTATAACATTTTTTTGGGTTAAACCTAGACTCTTCACATGAGGTTAGTTGATTCTTCTGTATGCCATTGTTTTAAGTTCCCCATAGATTTATATCTATAATATTCAAGGTGATACCAATGCTTGAAAGTTTGAATAATCTCAAGAATATTGTGTATTTAAAATACCTACTTGAACCTTTACCTAATACCCCATTTTGAGAGTACCAAAAATTTAATTATTCCATCATATAGGTTATAGTGGTCACATTGAGATTGTGTGAAGCATACCCCCTTAACCTCTTACATTTTGATGATGATGAGCCAAATGAGATCAGGCTTAAAATAAAAACCTCAAAACTTCCTTCTAAAATTATGGTTCGGTTTCTTCCTTTGCAACCTCATTCTAAAAAGAATATGATTTATTTTAAATGTTTTATAGTAGAAATAAATGATTACATAATTCCCCTCTAAGACATGAAATCATTATTTCCCTCTAAGAAATGTAATGTCCATTTCAACCTCAATTTCTTGAGCGAAGTCTACGATCATATAAGTTAATTAAAAATAACTTCTAACACACACTGGTGGTATTATATAGGATTAAATATTAGTATTCCACTTATTATTATATGACTTTAGTTCCTTATTTTTTGATGTCTAAATATCTCTCTTGTAGTCTATGTTTTTTATAGGAATGAAGGATTAATAAGTCAAGTTCTAAGTTCTTGTCACTATTTCCCCATGTAAGTCACCATTTGTTGTGGCCAATGCAACCCTTTTTGTATAAATGGGGGACCCTTATTTAAAAACATAAAACCAAATTTCCCAATCCTTTTCTCATTATAGTTGGATTTACCTATGCTACATCTTTGAAATCCCATGTCACCCTCATTTTTCATGAGCATGTGGTATTGATAGTGACCAATTGATCTGACTTGTAAGCTTTAAAGGTATATGAAAGAAACAATGTCAAATATTATTGATAACCCATGGTTAATATATTAATTTCTCAATTTAAGGGTTTAACATGTTAACTTTGTAGGTTTGATCTCACTGAATGACTCCTAGAGTCTCAATCTTATTCTCAGTGTGTTAGATCCCAAAGTGTTATATGACATTTTAGAGCCTATATGGATACTAGGTGATTATTTAATTGGTTGTACTTTATTTCTCTCACTCAGTTATTTTTGTGTTTTCTTATAGGTTTGTCTTGTCAAATATTAGTATTGAATGACTTTAGGATATTTAATAAAATATAAGTTAGAGTGTTTGCATGAGTAAAGTTACAAGCTAAAGTTTTGAAGGATTCACATAAATTTTCCATCTTTATGGGTCTTTAGATAAAATGTTCTAACTTATTGTGAGAAAAAGTTATGAATAAAAATTTTCCAAAGACTAATTCTAAAAAATATATATGAAAAGATAAGAAAAGCCTAATGTAATGAGAAAATTCCATGCAACCTATGTTAGATGTGTCATTCTCCCAGACCTAATAGAGATGTTAGATTTTGGGAGAGCCCAATGTAATTAGTGATCACCATGCATCTTATTATCATAAGCATCAATCTCTTGGTCTTGATAAAGATGTTAGAGCTTGGGAGAGCCAGATGCAATAAGCAATCACCATGCATCTTAGGTTCAGAATCCATTAGTACTCTATCTAATCACCCCACACCAAAGAAGAATAGTTAGTCTTCCTTATTTGATAGAGGTGTTAGACCCTAAGAGATCCTAACCCAATGAGAAAGCACTATGTAAATTATAGGTAGAGTGGTCAGTCTTCTAGTCCTAACAAAGATGTCAAATCTTGGGAGAGCCTGAAAAATCAAAGGACACCACATGCCCTGAAGGTTAGAAGTTCCCATACCTAGACCATAAGCTCTCATTGTTATCAAATGTGTCAATCTTCTAGTCCTATAAAAAAATTTAGAGCCTGGGAGAGCTCGACATAATGAGGGAATACCACATGGATTGTTATCAGTAGAGTAAGTCTACTCTATCTAATAGATATATCAGAGCCTAAGAGATACCAATGTATCACAGAATGACATGTGGAATAATCATGAATTTTAGAAAGTGAGCCACTAAATACCCTAAAAAAACTATAATGAAGTATAGGTGGAATCTCATGGGCTAATCAGAGGGTGTCACATTTTTTAAAATTAAACCTCGTCCCTCTTAAGGGTATAATAACAAAGTGTTAGGCTATGTCTAGGTATCAACTATTTACATGAGGACTAGTTGGTAGGTGATAAGTGGTACAAAGCAAGAAATCTTGATAAGATTTAGGAATGAAGTGGTCATGTACCTACCATAAGATACACATTGATGAAGTGGGGATCTAGACCCTGATTAGATAACTTAAACTGTTGCATCACATTTACTATATCTATTAAGTTGTGTGTAATCATATGCTCCAAATTTAACTCTAAATTGGGAAATCAAGTGGAATATTGATCTACCCACTCAAATTTGAATCCAAGAGAAATGATCCACTAAATTATATTAATGTATCAGGGTGAATATGGATTTACATAAGTATTTAGAGGAAATCTCATTAGCTATTATATCTTAAGACTCCTTAATTTCTACTCTAACTTAGTGCCATCTATGCATTCTCTTTTTTCCATAGCTCTTCCTTTAAATTTCATCTTGATATAATGGTCACTTCATATTCAAATCCCAAGGTTGAGCCTGAATATAAAGACACTCTATTCCTGATGAATTGAACCAATTCAATCATTATAATGAAGTATTCAAATCCATCAACCAAATGCCTAAGGATTTGGTTACCAATGATGATGATCAAGCCAAATTTAAAGATGCCCTATAAGAAAATGAGAAGTGTGGCCTACACATGGCCACATCTAATCCAAAATTTCTCCTTTGAACTAACTTGTTTAATAAGTTACTACTCTCTACTAGGTAGGTGTAAGATAGTGTTCATGATTGGGTCTACTCAGCTAACTCTTGACAACAAATTGCCAACATCTTGGTAATCACCTACAAAACCTATTACAATCTCTCAAATTTTAACCTTTCATATGAAATAGAGTTGGTATAGACGTGGATCAACACATTCCAATTTTATGACATTCTAAGATACTAGGCTGAGAATTGAGATGCTAAGTGGGTGAACAAGGATGATGTCAAATGCATACATAGTCTACACCTTCAAGGAGGAGGTATAAATTTGTATGATTATATTAAACTAATTTTGTAAGGCCTCTAATTGCTTCCACATCAACATACCATGGCTTTTCTTGATTCACATGATCTTAGATGGATCTAGAGTCCCTAACCTAGGAGTGGTCAATTTCAACATGGTCAAGGCTTTGGTGAATGCCCCAAAAGTGGTAACTTATACATAATGAGTTATCTCATAGATATAGACTATGAGACACTTGATTTCAATCCATCTTATTTTCTTGCATCGGGTCTTGAAGGCACTGTGTCCATGTAGTTTTTTTAAATCTATATGACCACTAGTATAAAAATAACATTGAGCATATCTATAAGCCTTTATACCTACTGGTATATAGTATGATAAATGAGACCCATATGGCTCATCTATTAAAGGAAATTAGAGACTCATTGTCTTCCATTAAAGACTACTGATATTACTTGGAGGAAACCATAGTCATAGGTATTTTTAGAAAGCCCCTCCACTTGAACTATCACATCCTAGATGACTTTTTTGAGATGGAAATTAATTAGCAACTAGTGGAGGGAATTTTTGAGTACTGTATTAGTCACCAGTATAAGGCCTTCCTACCTTTTTCAATCATCATCAAGCACTGTGTACCACTCTTCCCCTCCATTATAGAATATGGAAATTATATAGGACTCTTTGGCCTTGTATATAGACAATTCATGAGATTTTAATATGTTGGGAATGATCCAAGCCTATTTGGATAAGTACTCAACTCACTTCAATCTTAACTATGGCCACTAACCTTACGATGATGGCAAGATATATTCAAACATGGAAGATGACCAAGAGGTTATTACATGGATTAAGGCCAAAAGGAGGGATGAGGGTAATAATATTCATATCAAACCATATCCATCCCCCTTTTCATTTGATCAACCCTTAAGTGATATCACCCTCACTCCGCCCACAATTTTTAGGACAATTATAAAAATAATTTTTCCACCTTATCTCCAGAAATAAGCATATCATCACGCCATGGTTCCACCTCCTCCACCTCTAATAACTTAGGCACCTCAACCCCATCCAATTCAAACCCATGTGGCTCAGTGGTAGATGGACCAAACACATGTGAATCCTCAATAGGAACCTCAAACCCAATCCACCTAGGAAATAAGGTTTGCCATTAGTAGTAGCTCAAAAATGAGCATGAAGATAGGCAAAAAATAGACACTAGTACAAGTTCCTCCCCTAAATCCTTCCACTTTCTAGCTTTCCCTCATAGTTCCACCCAATTACCTACCTCTTCCATAAACCATTCTTTTGGTACCACCTCTTTTCCCTATTTCATCCCTTCCACTTTTCACTCAAGCACCCTTAGCCTTGGCTTTCTAAAGCATCCTCCCTTATTCATTTCCATCCACCCCATTCTTTACCTAACTTGGAAATTTCCTTATAGCCCTAATATCCATTCCTCAAACTCAAGTGTCTATGAGTTCCCCATATTCATTGATCACCATAGCTATTATAGGAGTGGGTGCACATGTGTTCACATCTCTAGTGAATGTGACCATATAGATAGTTATTCATATGAATAAATAAATCCCACATTAAATCCATATGACCTTCACTACCTTTGTTCCTTCTATAATAACATCTAGATTTCACCTGAGGAAAAACCTAAAGAAAAATAAGAAGGTATTTTATTCTCAACCTTCAATACAGGTATCGAATACTCTAATTCTACCTCTTCTAATATTTTATATAGATATTATGGCACCAACCCTAATGTCTCCTCTCATTTCTCCCTCACCCCCTATTTTCATCACCTTAGGTGCCCATGTAATCAACTTTAATCATCTAATCTCTTCCTTTATATTAAATACCCCTCTTCTAGGTGTCATTTACCCTCACATGGGAATGATCTAGAGTTAGTGGCAAGTGTAGATGTTTCCTTAGTCCTCTCCATTTTTCTTGATCCCCAAACCCATATTCCTCATCCTCCTACACTTATTTCATCATTCACACCCTTTTCTTCCTCCATTACCCCTCTACCTCATCTTCCACCTATCACTACCATCTCTGCCACCCCATCAACACCTCCCATAACCTAGGGAATTGTCCTAGTATTGTAAGTGATAGAGATTGTTATGTAAGGCACATCATATGTGTAGTTTGATTTTGACTATACTATGGGGAGTATGTGAAGTATCCTCAACTATAAATTTATGTAATAGTGAAACCCTATGGTCTAAAAGACCCAAAAATACTTATTATTACTCACCAATGTGAGAAATATCATGGGAGAAGTAAAGATAGTGAATGACCCTCTCTCAATTATCTAGGACCCATGACATGTCAAAGAAACTTCTTGAATACATGCATAGCTAGGTATAGACTCTAAAGGCATAATTAAAAATATCCTTCACCACTAAGCTAATTGGGAAATTTAAGGATGCCCTCTTATAAATTTTCTCAACTCTAAGAAAGGTTATAGGTACTATTGCAGAGACCCATGTGCTCATTTAGTAAACCCAATATTATCAAGAGAGGATCATTATGATTGATGGGAAGTGTAAGAATCTAACTATTATGATCAATAAGGGCATGTTTCTAGAGCTAAAATCAATTCCAACTTTAAACTTGGCCATATATTAGACCTATGCTGGGATCATGAAGGACATTATGGAGGAGTGGATTACCTTATCCCAAACTATAATGTGACCCATGGAAGATGGTAGGAAGAATATATTTGATTACTTCAAGGAAGTCAATATCTTGGTGTTGTTTCACATATTGGTGTTATTCCACTTGGATGAAATTTTATTAGATAGGGTCAAATTTGGATTCCACCTAGGTCACTTTGACTAGGTTATGAGGATAAAAGTGGTGAAGCTAAACAAAGAGGGATCACATGCAGTCCTCAATATCTTGACCAAATCCACATCAAGTATCAACTAGGTGTCTAAAGTCTAGGTGTCTATGGGGGATCCATTTTTAGTATACCAAATACACATTACATAGGTGGAGATAATATTTAGAGATATTCTTATGAACCTCACCAAGATGGATCAGTAGTTTAATCTTGTGGTAGTCATACTAAAGGACAAAGGGGCAAATTTAAACTAGTTGAGAGTCGAATCATTTGTTATAACTCCACATATTAGTTAAGTGGTCCTATGTGGATATTTTTGGGTTAATCAAAGGAGAATTTATCCTTATTTTTAATTATACAGTTGTAGCTACTAGGAGTGGCCATCATGGCCAAGGATGAGAATCTTGTACTACTTAGGGGTGATTCCCATACTTATCTATAAAAAAATAATTGCATTTTATTTTGGAGGTTGATAATTTTAAGTTTAAAAGTGTTGTTAAAATCAAGACAATATATCACCTATGGTTTCCTTTGACCATTTTGAATTATAAAAATTTGTCCATAATTTATACCTTTGTAATATAACTTGTTTTAATGGATGGAATTTTAGATTTTATGTAATGCATATTTTATTTATCAAAGTATCCCTCATTTCATTTATAAATGATTGTTAGTGCTCATATAGTTATTTTAAAGCTATATCATTTTATGAATGCAATGGTTATGATAAGTTCATCTATTACAACCCCATTTTGAATTCAATTCATTTTATTTTTAATATTTATAACATGTGTGCTAGTTTACAAGTTATCTTAAAATTTTATGTGTTATTTAATGTGGACTTATATTATTAATAATTAGCGATGGTTTATAAATCAATAATTATTCACTAATTCCACATACTCTTCCTATTGTGTAGTATTGGAGTTAAAACATTTGGTGAGACTTAACACATAGTGGTATAACTGTCATAGATACACGTAGCTCGATTGTTGAATAATTAATCTCGTCTTGATCTAGAAACACTCTTTTCTACCTTACTCTTCCCTCTTTTTTGTGTTTATTTTGGATAGTTAACTACACCTCCATTTCATTTATAAAATGGTAAATCTAAGAACATTAACATAAGTGGTAGACTCAAGTAACTAACTCATTAACTCACAACCATCAATATTGAATCCCTAGTGGTGGCACTACATCTCTTGGAGATTATTCTACACATGCTATATAGTGAAGTTAAATACCGAAAATCATGACCTAGGATGATCTCACATTAATATTAAAATGGAGTATAATATTCCATCATTTTTCCCACTATCCTCTTTGAAAATACTTAATCTCATGATTATTTTGGAATGGGATTTTGGACTGAACAACAATCATTCATTGCACCATTTTTTCACCATGAAAGAATAATGGTTCACATACCAAATCAAGTGTACTCTCTCCTTGTCACTCTATATTTTATCATTTTTAAATTTTTTATATTCATCTTAAGGAAATAATGATATTACATATGTTCCATTTTAGGTTTACTTGGAGCACAATTTAGCATTGTGGCCTACATCTAAGACTCATCTTCATAAATAAGTTTAGGTAATCAATATTTTTATATTATTCTATTAATTTCACTTTTATAAATTAATATAATAAAATGGGGTCAAATTTAGACACAAAAATTAGCATTTAAGATAAAATCATGCACTTATGACCATTATTTTACACACTTATCTCTAGACCTATCTTAAGTCCCTTTTGATCACTTTCAACCATCTTACACACTCTTCTAAGTAGATAAACAACCCTTTAATGTACTAATACCTATTATTATAATAATTAAACATATTTTAGGCCCTGCCTAACACACAATAATCATTGGTTAGACTACAATTCCCTGAGGGACTGTATCCCACCACCTTAGTGTCCCTTTCCCCTCTCCTTTATTCCTATCAAATAATAGCTAATTTTTAAAATATAAAGTTATATAAAGGTTTTCATATGTCCCTATTTATCCCAATTCAAATTAGTTTCAACTATATGACTACATAAACACATTTAATACCATTTTTCACACAAAAGGCTTTTACATTGAAAATCACTAGAATCATAATTTCACATTTAGAGAAAAACACCAATTCCTACCAATTATGATTACATATATCCCTATTATCATAGATTTCAAGTCTAAATATATTTATTATGTCACAAATAATGGGTAAGGCACATAATCACATCAATATTTCACCAACATCTAGAATATTGAACTAGTTATTCACACACCACCAGAGTATGGGAGAACTACATCAAGTTTGATCCCTCTTTGAAGTATTAGTAGGTAGGAAATTCTCAAGACATGGGGTCTTGAGGTGTTTCCCATCATCAACCACTAGTTCCCTTTTACCCATTTATTTACATTTTTCTTCACATGTCAAAGATATAGGGTTTTGATGGAAAATTAGTCACATAGTAGTCTTCACAAGTGATCATAAATTCCAACACCAGATACAAGATCTATAGACAAAGACACAAAAAACCTAGATACCTTAATTTTATCACTATAAGTATATAGGATCACTTTCAAAGTGGACATGACTATCATCCCTCTAGTTTTTTACCCATGGAAATATTTTCTAACCCCAAATATAGTTATTGATTATTGATTCTAGTCACCAAATCCCCCTAAAAAATAATTATCAATCTCTGATTCATATGGTATCCCTCTTTTCTTACTACGTATTTTTGTTATTGTACTTTACTATTTTTAGTAAGTTTCTAGAATTACATCTTTTTAAATTAGTGAGCACTTGATATTGATAAATTATTCCCTATGATTCTATAAAGAATTTTGTCATCTAGGATCTTTTTATCCCAAATTTGATGAAACACAAGGTATGTTCCATAGAAATTAAGAAATAATTAAAAATAATGATTTAACATTGAAAAAATAAAAATTCATAAACTATGTTCTCCTCGATACAAACATATTAAATAAATAAATAAATAAATTTGCCTACTCAAATGTGTTTGTGAAGATGGAAAAAACACATAAATTTAGAAAAAATCATGTTTGTTGATATATGATAGGTTGTAGACCAAGTTCAAATCCCTAATTCCTAAAACCAAGGTAGTTTTGGAGGTAAAATTGAAAATATCAAATTAATATGCTTAAATAAGATGTACACCCTTATATAAAGGTTGTTCACCATTTTTAAAATGGTGTGTGACCTTTATATAAGGCCCAAATGTTATTTAATGCATAAGTCCATTGCTTTATATTACTTACAAGGGTGTGTTTTCTACTTAAAATAGTGTAAACCCTTTTTAGTCCTTAAAATATATGTACAAACTCCCATGTCAATGATTTTTACTCTAGAATTTAACATTATACAGGAATTGAACTAGTTTTTACATTTTAGGGTCTGCAAATTCATCATTTACTTTGTCTCAATTGTATAAACTCAAAAAAAAAATCTATTTTTTTATTTCTTGGACTTAAAAGTATAAATATATATCACGAGGTTAGATAGTCATCAAAAAATATATATTAAGGAGATAAAAAATGAATAAATTTAATTTAATGGAGAAAATAAAGAAAAATACAATAAAATAGGAAAGCATCCACAAGATCTTCTATACAAGGTGAAGGTACTTCTTCCACACCAAGTAATATTTGAATTTAAAAAACCATGCCCAAATTCCATGGAATTTAATTTAGATACATCTTAAACTGAGATAAGAGTTAATCAATCCTTGTTGAAAGATGAAACCCAATAAGTAGAACATGTAACTAATGAATTTGTATTGAGTGATGAACACATGAAGAAACACAATATAATGAAACATCTATTTATCATGATGATAATGAACATCATGTAATGACCTCAATTTATCTCACTCCTAATGAAGATGAATTTACTTCTCCTATAATGTCTAATGGTAAAACATTCTTGAATATCCCTTCTATGGTTGAAGTACTAACACCATTAAATTTAATAAAGAATGTAGTTCTTGCATCCACATCTCTTGGATAATCCAATGAACACTAATGCATTTGATTATATGAGAATATATTAGAACCTATGCAAGGTAAAGTGTCAACAAGTACTGTTAAATATCATGATTAAATTGTATGAGATTATGCATTTGAGATTAAAACACATACAAAATAATGTCAACTATTTGTTTAATTCATGAAAATGGAAAAAATGTTCTATGTGATGCATATTTTAGGTTTAATAAAAAGTAACCTAGAGGGAATAAATACTACAATAGTAAATAATTTTAGTAATTCATTTAATGCAATAGGTAATGAAACTTGGAAATAAATATAGTAATGTGGCAAGATGAGTAATAACAGAGTATATAAAGTATGACATCTAGAGACAAAATTATTATTCAAAATATTACATCCATGAACTTCAATAGGAAAAATATAATCAAATTTTTAGGAATAAGAATAAGACTCGATGATCATCTACTCAAAAATAAATCTAATGAGAAATATAATGAACCATGAATCATATAGGAGGATATGCCTATGTAAATTTCTCATTGAATTGTATAAAATGTGATCACATCAAGGTATAATATGAATGATAAAGATCATGGAAACATCTATATATTAATATTACAAGCTTAACATGAAAATTGAGCACACACACAAGAACACTCAAAAGCAAGTCAAAAATCAATGGTCCAAAGACACCAAAAACAAGGGGCATGTTCAAATGCCACATAATTTAATGGACATGAGTTAGTCAAATGTATGAAAAATTAGGAATGACATATTCAAATGTCCACACAACAATTAATTACATATCAAATGTCAAAGTAAAAAAACAAAGTCATAGGGGCCAAAAATTATGGAGCATATTCAAATACTAAAAAAACAATACAATATTAAGTCAGGAGACCTAAGGAAGTGTATAAAGGGAATAAAAATCAACTATCATAAACATATCATAGTAACCCATAAATCTAATGTGTTAGCAAAAATGTAGAGTATGTAGCATATTCAATAAATTGTAGAAGATATAAGCATAAATAAAGGAATGTATAAAAACATAAATTGTCTCAAAACATGATAATGTAAAGTTACCATAATACGATATAACATTGAGGTATGATTATCATATAGGTGGATGCCCCCAAAGTTTTGGTGACATCAGAAGATGGAAAGCCCGATAGCCAAAATTGCATAAATCATTTATATGTGTATGATTGTATCACACCCAAATAGAAGTATGAAACACATGTTTATAGAAGTAACTAATATGTTATTCATAAACATGTAACTAACACATATATTCAAAGGAGACAATAGAATATGTAGCTGTTAAAACTATTTTTATATTTTTGAATTTTTTTTATTTTTTGGTATTTTTGGAATATGTGAAATAATTGTGCAAAGAAGACATTTATAAAGAAAATTTTCTATCAAGATGGAATGACTCATAAATGGGATGCCCCTTTGAAGTTTTTGTGTCATGCATTTTGTATTAATATTTTTAATAATCAATATAATCAAGAATAGAAAATTTTGTAGTGTCATTAAGATCATAATAATTGATATAATCATATAACCTGCTAGTTTGTTCTTGAACTTTAGATATACCATTTCTAGTGTATGTATATGAACAAGGAACTATATGGTTACTTTTTTGGTATGCCATTGTTTATATCTATGTGAACATCACATGTAAATACGTTATTGACATCTATATTTATATGGTTTTCTTTGATTTTATCTATGGTTGGTTTACAACTGATGGCAATGAATTCAAACAATATGTACCAGGTCTTATAGATATATATAGATTATGCATTAAAGTATCGATTGAATTAGAATATGGTGTATTGTATGACTCATATAGATAATTTAACCCTATAAATGATTAGTGAGATCATAAGGGTTTTTATATGAGGAAGGCCTTGTAGTTTCCCCCTTTGTACCCCCATTTGAAACTTTAGTTTTATCAAATGTATTTGGCTTTGTGACTTTTTTTGTTAGAGATCCTATTTTAAAAACTTTATGTACCAATTAATATTTTATTAATAATTCCTTTTATAATTTTTCCTTCTCATCTTTATATTTTTTTAATTTAAATTTTTCATCATTATCTTTTTGTAAAATTGTTAGTTCTAGCTTGGCCTTTTCAATATTTTATTGCTCTAAGTTGTGTATTTTCAACTATTTTTTGTCTAATTTTTTATCTGGTACCCATTTTTGTTACCTTTCACCTTGTGATTTTTTAGAAGTAATAATAATGTTAGTGGGTTTATTGGGTGATGTATCAATGATATGATCACCACTATTTTTTTGGATTTATATTTTATTCTTCAATGAAAAACAACAATTTGTATGATTCCCATACATTATATGATATGCACAATAGCATTTAAACCTACATATAGGATGTTTAGGAGGTAATTTGATCACTTTTTTTTAACCATGTATTTTAGGATTTCACTTGGAATCTTATTTTCCTTTTGGTCACTTTTTGAATCATTGGTTATATTTATTCTATTTTATATTTTCATTTGGATATGAAACTTTATTTGGCACAACATTGGTAGATGAGGATGCAAACACATAATTAACATTACCGTATGTTGGATTATTTAGGAGTGTAATCTAGTTTTTTAATTCCTTTATTAACTTTATCATAATGGTGATTTGATCTTTTAGGGCTTCACAAGCACAAACCCTAAGTTTTTCATGTTGTTTTTCTTCATTTTAAACTATATGATCAGCCACCTTACCCCTTTGATAAGTGATATCCTAGACTTCATTAGAGGGGTTAGAGATAACACCCTCCTTAGGGTTATGATGAGTAATAGGAACCTTTGTATCCATTTTAAATGTTCTTAAAATTGATATGAGACTAGGATAATAAAGACACACAATCAATCATGATATAGTAAGGACATATAAATTTTAGACTATTGGCTCATTATTTTTTAAATCATAGATGGATTTTATGGAAAAATAGGAAATGAGATGAAACCAAAAAAATAGGGAAACTAAAATACATTATATGACCTATAGTCTAAATTTACTAAAAGTAATAAAATGCTAAATTTGAAATATCTATACAATATTTTGGCAACAAAAAAAGAGGTTTTTTTCTTAAAAAATTAACTATGGAAAATATATGAGTAATTTTATATTTGATCTTATGTATTACAAATATGCCAAATAATGTGGAATGTTTCATACATAGAACCTTAAAATATTCCCAATAAAGAATAAGATTTTTTGATAAAATAATAATTCATTTTGGATATATGAGAGATGTTTGTGAATAATTTTTTTTAATTTACAAAACCCATAAAATTATTTGAACATAAGTACACCATTTACCTTGTAGTTCAATATTTAATAAAAATAATACATTACAAAAATTGAAAACTTCATCCTGAATTTTGGTGAACAAAAATAAGTTTTTTAGGATAACGTCCTGGGTAGAAAATAGATACGAGTTAAAGTAGATCTATTTGGATGCCAAAATGCACTTATCAAGGAATAATCCACTTTAAATTATATTCACATGTATAAATTGTGACCATATGAGGGTAAAACCTTGGGGTGAAGTTTTAGATCTAAAAATTCATCATAATAAGATGAAAATCTAGGAGGATTAGAAGCCATATATCATAAATGTTTTACATTCACATGGATCATATTCACCAAATGTTCAACCCTAGAAATATAGATGTGGGATATCTATGGTTAATAATATATAAATGAATAAGAATAAGGGTGATAAATATATCTATAATAGGTCAATTAATTGTAAAACTTAGACAGAACATATACTAAATTTATTATGCTGAGATATGATAAAAATGGAAATTATAATTTTGATGGATATGATAATGAGAAATAAAATAAGTGACTTAGTTAGTTATGATGTTAATATAGATATGGATCTGCAATAAGCAAGAAGTATACTAGGAGAATAATTTGGAATAGTCACCAAATTTTGGATTTAGTGCCTTTATATCTTTAGACATTTGGGGTCATATTTGTATAGTTGCATCAAATCTAGTGTCTGGGTTAGATGTAGGTTTCCTTTATGTAATACCTAGAAGAAAAAGATGTGGGCATCTAAACTCTTAGGTATTTTTCATCACCTTTATTCTTGTGTATTCAAAACTAGGAATGAACTGTCACTCCTCACCAAATACGAAAACTATAGTTCTTCCTTCTCATAGTAGCTATGGGAAGAATGTGTTAGTGGGCACACAATTTTGATCTACTCTAAATACCCCTCTATTAATTAAAATTTACTACATATCCAATACTTGAAAGAATGCCTTAGACTTATCTAGTTATCTCCTTTGTGTTGGATTATGTGTGAATGAAATATGTGGAAAAAAGTAGAATAGTGATCTAGTTTATAACTTGGAAAATATATCTTTTGGAATGCTATTTTAGTAATTTATACATGTATATGTGTTTTACTTATGATTTATATGGAAATATGATAAAATAGGGAAGTGTAATCACCTAAAAGTGGTAATTGGATTCTAAGAGTGTCACTTGACATAACCTATCCCTAAGATAGAGATAGACCTATCCAAGAGCATTAGACTTACTTTTATAGTCATTAAGCAAAACATAATCTCCTATATTTAGTTGAAACATAGTCCCAAAACTATCATCTTAGATCCTAATCCAAATTTTTTAGTAGTCTACCAAGTGGACATTAGCACCACATTTGGGACACTATAGACAAATGACACTAGTGTCCCCAATTGGGTGTTACTGTCTTTATCCCTATTTTTTCCCAAAGGATACTTTTTCAAATGTGTTCCCCTCATAATGTTTTCCTAAGCATATTTTATTATCTTTATAAGCAACAAAATCCTATAAATACAAGTCTAATTCACCTCTATTCACCAGATGGAAAATGGATGCAAAAGCTATTAAAACCAAACATAGAGTTGAGAAAAATTAAAACCCACTTATTTATCCTACCATATACATTGGACCCACTAACATATTATTTGATCTCTATTATAGCCTACTTATTTATACTAACATATACATTAGACCCACTAACTCCTTTTCTTATGGTTTTAATTTAAACCCTTAAAATCATGAAAACCTAGGGTTTTTAGAATTAAATAGAGATACATGAAAAAGTATTGATCACACAAACCTAAAATTTGGATCAAAACTAGAAATGGACATAGTCTAGAAAACCTAGAAATAATTTGGAAAGAGAACATTAGTGTAACTTTGAAGACACTACAATAATATGGAACTAATTTATAGGTGGGCCACTACTATCCAATGAGAAAATAGATCTTGGGACCTTGTTGAGGACACTCAAACCTATCTAGAACCTAGCTTTTAGAACCCAACTAATCTATGATAGACAATTTCTATATATGTATCTATATTTATCCATATTTATTATTATTTTTTAAAATTAAAAAGAACTCAAAATCCATAAAAAATTAGTTCTTAATTATTGCATATCATTTAACTTATTTAGGCATCTCAACCTTATAGCCAAACATAGGATTTACATAGCTAACCTAAAAGGTTAAATCATTTGGTGAACTTTTTTTCCTTTTAATATTTCTTCAAACCCTAATTTGCATTTTCAAAATTTTTTTGCAATAAATTATGTATACATACTTTTGAATTTATTTTTTTTAGACAACCTAGCTAATTAAATCAATTACATATTAGGGTTTCATTTTATTTTACACATAATTTAAATTATTACAAACAAACCCTAGATTCAAAAATACCCAACCCTAGACACACTTAGGGTTTATATCATTTTTATATTTATATCATATTTAATATCCATACATCTTTTGATTTGTATTTCATATCATCATGATCATAATTATAGAACAAATTAATCACTTTTTATTGAAAATTTTAAAACTTTCATTTACATGCTTGTTCCCTTTAATTTAGAATGAACTCAAAAAAGACATAAGCACATGTATAAATGATTCTCTATATAAATTTAAATATATTTTGTATCTCATATCATGTTATATTTATCCCATGTGGAATTACATTAACAATCAAACCCATACACACATAAATAATTTAGCACATAGGCTAACAACTATGTTTCAAGTATCAATATCATATCTTATGCAAAAGAAAGAATTTTCTTCTCATCCTCATCTCCAATAGGATGATATATAATTTTCCTATAACTAGGTCTACAATATCATTACAAAATGAGATAAATAATCTATCCCAATATCACTAATCCCCGTACTCATCATATTCATACTACTTACCTACAAAATGTGTGCCTATATGTTCAAATAGAAATAACTAGGATTTGCACTTGTGAGACTCTATGTGATCATATTATTAGTATGAATAAAATAATTTTAGATTTAAAAAATATAAATCAAATATTATATGAAAATATTACAACATTGGAAAATCAATTTATAAGGTAAAGGCCTCTAGGGCATAATAGTGTAAATCATGTATATGCAGCTTCACCTAGTCAATTTGTGTTAAACAATGTTACATATCCAAATCATAAATCACAAAAAAGTACATATAAAACTAGTGATTCAAAAATCATTAAAATTTCATATAAGATTTCAAGTGAGATACTAAGGTACATGATTAAATCTAATTTGATCAACCTACCTCCTCTATACCCATTCATGAGATCCAAATATTTTTGTGCATATTATAGAATGCATATACACAACATCGATTCATGTTCAGAATTAAAAAGGAAAATACAATAGATAATGGATATATATGAATCACATAATGAAACTTCATCCAAAAAACATACACTAGTACATCTACAAATTTAGAAATGGTCAAATTTAGAAGTACAAAAATGGTTACCAAAGAATAACTCAAAACAACCCAGATTTAAAAAGCACAATCACAACAAGAAATAAAACAATAAAGACATATAAATCAAGAAAATATACCTCTCTAAAATTATGATAAATTTTCAATATGGTATGGGTTTGGTTAAAAATATCTACAATAATATGATTATCATGGTCAAGGTTTTGAGCAAATAGGCTTAAGGCATCACTTCTCCTATTCTAGCAATCAATTGATAATATTGGTCAACAAGGTTTATTACTCATTGAACATCCTAAGACATGTCATTCACAAACACATTTTATCAAGGAAAACATCTAGGTACATAAGAAAATGTTACTAAAATATCTAGATCCTAAGTTGCATAGTCAAAATCATGCTCAACCAATAAGCATTCTCAAAATAAGTTTCCTAGAAAAAGAGCTTCCATAGCACCATATTTCTACAAAAATCAAAATTTTAAAGGTAAAAATCACAATCAATTTTCCAAATCACAATTGAGGAAGGTCAACTCCACAACATGAGGAAATTACTTCTAACACACCAAGTTATTATGATTCTAATGTGGAACATTATTATGATTCTGATGAGGAAAAATACTCAAATTCCTACTGTAATAACATTCAAATACAACATAAAAATCACACTACATGAGAGATTATCATTCCTATTTTTGACACATGCCACAATTATAGTGAGTCTCCCATGAGACTCATTGGTTAATAGGCTTCTTACTCTTGTACATACTTCTCTCTCTCTCTCTCTCTCTCTCTCTCTCTCTCTCTCTCTCTCTCTCTCTCTCTCTCTCTCTCTCTCTCTCTCTCTCTCTCTCTCTCTCTCTCTCTCTCTCTCTCTCTTATAGATAGTTTATTTTCATTTACTTTTACATAGCTTATATCCATAAACAACCAAAAACAATATAATATGTCAAAAAAAAATTCAAATATTTTAAAAACACAAAATTTATAGATTCTATGCATTTTCATGTTTACATTTCTACTACTTGATAGATATTACAAATTGTTAGCTATCCTAATATAGTTAATTTTATCATACACATATGCTTTACTTATTCTTATTGAGTGCTTGTAAATTAAATACAATACTCCGGTCCATTACACTAATTCAAGATTATTACCATATACCCATTGGGGGATATACATTGACCTAGTTTTATACATTTGATTCATCCACCCACATAGGAACATCTCATACACAGTTTATATTACTAGATTTTATCCTTACATTCTACACATTATAATTTATGGATTAATATATCTTGATATTGATCATTGCTACAAATTTCTCATATATTTTTCCAACTATCACAAGTTAGACTCTATATATGTGCATCCTAGCATTTAAATATTCTAGTAATCCATAGTTATACATGCTTTCATTTCTAGTTTTCCTAGATTAGACTTGATTGTGTCTCTTATGCTTATTTTATCTTCAAGGAATTTTGAATATACCATTATTATTTGGATCTATGCCATTTACATATTTGTATGATTTGGACATCTACCCATGTCCCTTGTGTGTGATTTCATGCTTCTATATGTCAACATTTTAACATGTCCTTCTATGAGGCTCTAATCCAAAATTACTTATTGCTTGCATATGTGGACATTTGAACATGTCCTTCTATGTCTTAATTCTCAAATTTAGTGACATGTGTCCATGTCCCTTGTACTATGGCCCATTGGCCTACTTTTGCATGCCTCATGTGTTTGTATGTATGATTATTTATATGATTCTACCATGACACTTGTATTTTATTGTTAAACACACACACACACACACACACACACACACACACACACACACACACACACACACACACACACACACACACACACACACACACACACACACACACACACACACACACACACACACACACACACACACACACACACACACACACACACACACCTATTTTTGATGCCATGAAGGACCTCATGCATCTCCCCTTCCTACTTGGGTAACATGATGGACATCATGACCCATCCCCCAAAGTATCTACTCATATTTTTTTATTATGCATTGTTTACATCTCTCTTGACACCCTTGTGTAATGTTAGATTACAACATAAATATTATATTACCATCTTATGCTCAAATACTTCTACATTCCAATGTAATATTTATACATTGTATTAGAATATCATGCACATGCTTTGGCTAAAACATTTTGTAGAGATACTTATTTTGAGGATAGTTCTTACACAAGTTTCACAAATACCCTCAAAAAAGGGGGAATTCACATGGGTTTTTCATATATATCATGCTCCTACTTTTCTATTCACAGATAAATTTTAGCACACATGCTCAATTTCAAAAATTAGACATATGGTAGACTCAAAAAATAGAGATAAAAAATAATTTAGATCACCTAGATTTCAGACTAAGTAGACATTAATGCCTAGATTAAGACACTATTACCATAGGGTGTTATTTTCCACTATAGGGTGCTACTATCTAGTAGCCCTAGATTTAAAATAATCCACATTAGCTAGACTAATACAGTAGATATAATACAAATTTGCATAGATACAATCATAAATTTGACATATATGTTTATATTTTGCTGAGATACACTCATTTCAACTTAGATTCATACTATTTAGTCATCCTTGGAGGGGGAAATCATGTGCATCATGATTACACCCATATTTAGTTCAGTCACAAAAATTTAGTTATTACATATTCAATTTACATTTAGTATACTTAGATACCATATTTGGAAGCATGTATGTGACACATAGTTTTCATATACTTAGATACACATAAGTTGATCAAATAGAATGTCAAAATCCATGTCATTATATACACTATATACACTTTATATCATTTTCTAGGTTTTCACCATATTCATGCTTATGTTGGAAACACAACCGCTAAGAAGGGGGGGTCAATCAATGATCAAACTTTTTATTTAAAATCAATTATTTATTCATTAACCATTCAAACCAATATAATGATTAAATAATACATTCAGAACCATTTATATGATCATGAATCAAGAACATAATAAATGAAAACAATATATATGTGGGAAATCATCATGGGGAATAAAATCCACTAAAACATGTCTTAGATAACTTATCCTATAAGATAATGAATCAAATTTAGTTGAGCACCAACCCCTAAATTTATCAAGCACCAAATTGAATTTAGAAAGAACCAACTTAGTATGAGGATACAATCGACTTATTGATCAAGCACCCACTTAATTAAAACTTTGAACCTATCCACCTTGCTTTTGTTGCCGTATCACAATTGGTGATGGTATTTTGTTACTCTTATCACACTCAAAACTAATTTTCACACAAGAAAAAATCTTTTGTACCTTCTTCACTCAATTATCCCTTTTATGGCTTGATTAGGTCAAATAGCCTTGATAATCATCTATAATAACCCTGTATGATCTTTATGATGGTTTAACTAGATCCTCTTAATGATTGATAGGACCTCCTTTAGCTTGTTAAAACTTTATCTCATCCACTTCAGATACCTGTATTCTCATCCTAGGTAATTATGCTTATTAGAACTTAATATTATACTTGAATCTTGATTTCACATACCTTAGTTATCCAAAATCCTATCCACAAATTTATCAACCTTAAAATGGGTCAAATAACATGTTTCATACATGAAACATTTACTACATAAGTCGGTCACCACCCATAAAGACTAAAACCACTATTAGGCCTAAAGGAGACCTAATGAAATTAGGCCTTCTCAAGTAGTATGTTACACGTAGACCTCTTGAAACATATCACACACACCTAAAATAGACCCATGATAACATCCATTTAGGTGTTAGATAGTTTAGTTTGAGAGCATCTTTCTTCTTATATATAAACATCTCCAATTATTCTATGCAATAGGGGTATGTGTTACATGTATTTATCAACGAACCTATGTAATTATATCCATCCATAATCCATGACAACACATCCCTAATCTCATTCCCACTTCTATATATTTTTCTCACTATCTTCCTCACTAAGCCTTTTTAGCAATAAGTCAGCATTCATGACTTATTTAGCATATTTTAAGTGTAAAATCTAATCAAAAACCACCATGGGAATAAGATATAAGTCTCAATATTCAACCTCCATCCATTTATCAAATTTGACTTGGTCAACTCTTCCTACAATAGCAAATTTTTGAGACATATGGATCTTATTAGAGGGACCACTTACTCATCTAATATACCAATGCCACCTTGAGCTACCTAGGAGAGTCCACTACATGATCTAATCATTAAACTAGTTCATTAGAACCATTCTATTTCCAATAATATATTCCATATCAGGTCATAGTTATGGTTTTAGAGAGGGTTAATACCACCTTACAATCTTAACAATTATTCATAAATCTTGGGCCTTTAATCCAAAAACCAATGCTTGTAAATTTGATCTAGGCTCCTTACCCAAATTTCATGAACTTATTAAGGTCACATTAAAAGTTTTCACATTCCAAAAAGCACAAGAAAGTCCCTTCTCAGGTCTGTAACACCTCATTCTAGCACTCAAGACACCTTAAATTCACTTTTTGATGATTTTTATTTCAAAATTTGACATAAAATTTCATGTGCATGCTTGAGACAACTTATCACACATATAAAAATTATCACATGAGCATACTTTCCTAGGAAACTAAACATGATGCCTCATAAAGCCACTCTCACTCTTTCTGCTCATTAGGTCTTGACTTATAAGTCACTCTGGGCCTTAAAACTAACCTTCCTATTAGTATAGATGAACTATAAAATTCATTATCATGAAAAAAAACCTCATACCATGCTCAAAAAATTATTTTCATTCTTCATAGGTCTTGACAAGATTTCATGACCCCTCATTAGGTTAGGTAGAGTCTAGAACTAGTCTAGATACATGTTAGTCTTGTAGGTTCTACCCTTCTAGACTTAACTTGAAATTTTCATGAGTGATCCAATCCTTCATAAAAATTATAAAGTGTCATAAATTATCCTCTTAAGTATATATGTACCCATATTACTAGGTCACCATGTTATTCTATGCAAAATATTGGTCATCATATGTATAAGCCTTCTCAAGTCACCTCATGAATAACCTTTGACATCAATAACAACATCAATGTCAAGTATTAATCAATAAAATAAAATTTCAAAAATATCCCCCTTTGTCATTGATGTTAATCCATACTAAATACTGATCATCCTTGTCTCCCCATCTAGTCTTTCTCCCCCTTTGACATAAATGACAATGTGA
Organism: Torreya grandis; assembly: GCA_037957365.1. Lineage (NCBI taxonomy): Eukaryota > Viridiplantae > Streptophyta > Pinopsida > Cupressales > Taxaceae > Torreya > Torreya grandis. Next base: position 3,906,719 of record JARHVA010000922.1, on the reverse strand, counting down.
TGTTTTCAATTCCTTGGATCACACTCCTTACAAATAAGATTTTCAACACACAAAACAATGAAATTATGACACAAAATATAAACATGCTCCCATATCTCCACACATACCTTATTATAACAACCCACTGATTCTTGGAGATAATGAGTTTGATTAGCTCTCCATAAATACTTGATTTCTTTAATGATTGATAGAGGCAATAATTACACACAATTCTTGTCCTAAGATTTCAAAAATTGCCTTTGGGAATGGTTTGGTCAATATGTCTAAAATTTGATCCTATGTATAAAAATACTCAAGTTTCATACTTTTCTCACTTACCTTCTCTCTTAAAAAATAATACTTGATGGGAATGTCTTTTATTACTTTAGTACATGAGAGGGTTCTTTGATATTCTTATAACACTTATATTATCACAATAGATAGGGATAAGACCTTCATAATCCACCTTGTAGTATTTTAGAGTCTATCTCATCCATATAACCTAAGTACAACATAATCCTAATGAAATGTAATCAACCTCATAAGCAAACAAAACTATTGATGGTTACTTTTTACATATCCATGACACTAGGCACCCACCTGAGAAGAAGGCTCCTTCACTGGTACTCTTTCTATCATCTATACTTCTTACCTAATATACATTTATGTAGGTTATTAGATTCAACACCTTGATTCTTAGATATCACAATCCATATTACATATTACCCTTGAGGTACCTTAGTATTCTTTTGACTTTCTGTAGATGATTCTCCTTTGGATCTAATTGAAACCTTCCCACAAGACCTACTTCTTGCATAATGTCAGGTCTAGAGGTAGTAGTATAAAATAAACTTCTAATCATTAAAATATATGATGTCTGATTGATTTTTTAAGATTCATCTTCCTTGCTCAAATTACAACCTACAATTATGGGTGTAATTACTACCTTACAATCCTCCATCTTAAACTTCTTCAACATCTCTCTTATCTACTTATCTTGTGAGATGAATATACCTTTCTCAGATTGAGTGACTTGTAACCCAAGAAATAATGATAATTTTCCTAACATGGACATCTCAAAATAATTATTCATTACCTATACAAAGTCATTTGTCATTTTATGATTTTTTCCACCAAATATGATGTCATCCTTATAGACAACTACAATTTTTTGATGGTCAATTTCTATATTGATGTATAGATTACTATCTACAACTCCTCTTTTGAAACCTTGATCTAATAGATACTTTTCCAACCTAGCATACGAAGCTCTACAAGATTGCTTAAGACCATATAAGGATTTATTCAATCTACAAACATAGTCTTTGTCAACTAAAAATGAGAACCCTTCATGTTTCTCAATGCACACTACTTCTAAATTCCCATTTAGAAAGTTATATTTGACATTTGATATAAATTGAATCCTTTGTATCTTATGTAAGATAAAAATTACTTGATGGCCTCCAATATTGTTACTAATGCAAAGGTTTCTTCAAAGTCTACCCCTTTAACTTGTGCATATCCATTACATACCAATATATTATATTTCCTAGTGACTTATCCATCTTTATTCAACTTATTTCTGAACACCTATTTTATGTCAATGACATTCTTGTCTTTAAGCCTAGGAACTAATTCCCAAGTCTCATTCTTCTCTATTTGGTCCATGTCCTCTTAATAACACTTATCCAACATTTGTGTTCTCTATATTCTATAATACTTTTATGTTCAATCTTGGATAATAAATCATTCTCTTTATTTGGATTACTTACCAGTCTTCTATTAGTTTGCATACCTATATTCTTGTTGTCGATAATTTGTAATTTACGGTGGTCTCCTTAAATCTACCTTGAGGGTCCTTTTGATTCTTATCTCTCTTTAACTTCTTATTCTTTTTCATCAACCTCTATAGTCTCCTCTTCAATCTTAGAATCTATATTCTCTAAAGTGTTCTTTGATTGTGAGTGAGATTTACTTTTCTCATCAATCTTCACATTGGTGCTTTCCACTATCTTTTTTAGTCTCTTGTTGTAACATCTATTCACTGAAATCATTTATGAGTATCCTAAAAATATACCTTCATCACTTTTGGAATCAAACTTACCCAAGTCTTCATCATCTCTTTTGATAAAAAAATTGCTCCCAGACACTCTAAACTATTCTACATTTATAGGTATGCCCTTCTATAGTTCATAAGGAGTTTTATTTCCATTGGTTATTATTTATCCCATATTCAACATGTAAACAATAGTGCTTACTTCTTCTCTCTAATATCCATCACATAGTTTGGACTCATTCAACATGGTTCTATCCATCTCTTGGATTGTCCTATTCTTCCTTTCTGCTACCCCATTCTATTGAGGCATCCTTGCTACTGAGAATTGTCTTATTATTCCATGGACCTCATATAAGTCATCAAACTAATTAGACAAAAATTCTACTCCTCTATCAGAACTTAGGCATTTGATATTTTCATTATTCTCATTCTCAACAAGAACTTTGAAAGCTTTAAACATGTCAAGTGCTTTTTATTTCTATTTCAAGAATGCAACCCAAGTCATTATTGTTTAATCATAAATGAGTAACATGACTTATCTATATCCTTGAATTATTTGAATTATTTTAGGCTCATAGATATTAGTGTGGATTAGCTCCAAGGGTCTTGTAGTAGATTACTCCTTAGACTTGAACCTTATTCCAGTCTGTTTACCATGTTGACATGCCTTAGAAAGTATGTTTGTAGGTTTTATGATCTTAGGCACATTCTTTATAGAATTCTTTGTGTTAATATTGACAAGGTTATCAAAGTTTAGGTGACATATCCTTATGTGTCATAGCTAACTTTCATCTCTTTTATTGATGAAACATATGTCCTTCTTGATCTTATTCAAAACATATAACTTATTCTCAATCTTGTTGGCATTGGAAAGTAGCCTTCCTAATTTGGATTTCCTTATATCACACTCTTTGTCATGAAAGGTTAGTGTGTGCCCTTAATTTCACATTTGAATCACACTAAGTATATTATGTTTTAGAGCTTCCACATACAACACATTTTATGTCTCAGTCTTCCCATTCTCCAAACTCAAGACACCCTTGCCAACTATATTTGCACTAATGTTGTCTCCAAACCTCACTATTATTCTTTAAAGAGATGAATTTGTTTCTATATCCTATCATATGGATTGATTACCCACTATCTATATACCATTTCATTCCTTCATATTAAATGTGAAAGGTAGACTAAGCTAGCACAAATTCCTCTTTGGTCTTCTGTTCCTCTTTGGAAAATAGTCTATTTTATTTCTTGAGCTCAATCTAATCCATCCTATCTTGCTTTGGATTACATACCAATGTTTGATCCTTCTTATGAATTCTAAGAGATTCATATGTATTTTTGAATCTTATGAACCTTATAGTTATATTAGAGTAAAATCTAGTAATATATTCTATATTATGACAGATCTAGCAAACAACATTTATGTACTTACCTTGATTCTATGATCACTTATCCTTTATAGAATTGGGTTGCCTAATTTATCTTTTCAGGTTAGTATTCTTGACATGTCCAAACTTATCATGTTCTCTCTCAAATCAACTCAACTTATCTTTGATTTGTTCATTCTTAGCCTTTAATGAATCTATCTCTATCTTCAAATGGTTGTATTTAACTTCTTTTGACTTACACCTTATGTTGACCTCTTCTAACTAACTCATAAGATCCTTGATTGTTTCCTTTTAGTGTTTTAATTCAATAAAGGTATTAATGAGCTCATATTCAAGATCTACTTCATATTATCTTTCTTCACTATCATAGTAAACTTCTCCATCATACATTTTATCTTTTGAACCTGTTGATCACAAGACATTATTGTGCTATTTTGGATCACCTTTCAAGTTGTTAAACTTACCTAAAGGGACTAAAATTTCGTACCAATTATTGGAATTATAACCACTATGAAGAGGGTGAGTCAATGATCAAAATTTTTATTCATAATCACTTATTTATCCATTAACCATTCAAACCAATATAATGATTAAATAATACATTTATAACCTATCATATGAACATGAAGTAAGAACATAACATATGAACACAATAGCTATTTGGGAAACCCTCAAAGGGTATAAAACCCACTAAAACATATCTTGGATAACTTGTTCTATAAGATAATGAATCGAATTTAGTTGAGAACCAACCCCTAAATTTATTAATCACTAACTTGATAGGAGACTACAACCCCATTGCTAATCAAGAACCCACTCAATAAAAAAATGAGCCTATCCACCTTACTCTTTTTATACTCTCACATCTGGTGATAGTCTTCTATTGCTCTATCACACTCAAAACTGTTTCTCATGTAAGTAGAACTATTCTTTACCTTCTTTGCTCAATTAGCCATTTTATAGCTTGATTAGGTCAAATGACCTTGGTAATCATCTCTAGTAACCATATTTAATATTCATAATGGTTTATATATATCAAATTTATGATATACAATACCTCATTCAACTTTTCAAAACTTTATCTCATCTGCTGCATATACATATATTCTCAACCTAGACAATTAGTCCTATTAAACCTTATTCTTATACATGACTCTTACTTGCACATACCTTAGTCAGATAAAAACCTTTAAACAAATGGATAAACCTTAAAATGGGTGAAATAACACATTTCATACATGACATAATCATTTTATAAGTCTCTCACCACTCATAAGGACTAAAATCACTATTAGGCCTTCTCGACCAACGCATTACACTTATCCATATTAAAACTTATTGAATCCCTACACACAGATGAAAAAAATCACATATAACTAAAATACATCCATGGTAACATCCATTTATTTCCATACCTCCTTTTATTTTAATTCACTACTTGGACCACATCATTAGCACTATTCTTAATTAGACCTTCTCACACCAAGAAAGTACGTCAAAAATAATTAAAGCTCAAAAATAAAATTTCCAAAAAAAATGAAAAAAACATACATTAATAAACTTAATTACTTTTTGGTCATCATTAACTTCATTAGACACTTCAACACAAATCTTGAAGCCTCAAACTCACTTCTACAACATGACCACCTAGAACTGGCTGAATGCTTCAAAACCCAATCATGAACAATTGAATTAGAAAAGATATAAAATAACTATCATGAAATTAAAATGGGTATATATGATCATTAACATCCTCATATTAACTTATAAAAAATATATTATAGGCTCAAATACCAATATTGGTTTTACAGACCAATCTCATGTCTTAACTATATACAAACCTCACTTTGTTAGATAGGTCAATTTGAGAACACATTTATTCTTATATAAAAGAATATAAAAATATTATATCCAATAAAATGATGTGTTACATGTATTTAAAAACAAACCTATGTAATTGGATCCATCCCTAATCCATGATAACATATCCCTAATCTCATTCCCACTTCTGCCTATTTTTCTCATTATCTTCCTTACTAGGCCTTTATATTGATAGGTCAAATTCCATGACAAGGTTATCATATTTTAAATTTTTAACCTCCTCAAAAAATATCATGGGAATGTTATATAAGTCTCAATATTAAACCTCCATCCATTTATCAAGTTTGACTTGGTCAACTCTACCTGTAATAGCAAATTTTTGAAAAATATGGCTTTTGTTATAGGGTTCACTTACTCATCTAACAAACCAATGCCAATTTAAGGTACTTGGGAGGGTCAAATACATTTATAATCATAATAATAGGTAATCTAATTAATTTTAATCCATTTTCAATAATATATTCCATATCAGGTCATAGGTAGGGTTTTAGAGAGGGTTAAGACCACCTTACAATCCTAATGATCATTCAGAAAGCTTTTGCCCTTAATCCATAAACCAATGATTTTAAATTTAAGATATATCCCTTACCAAAATTTATTTAACTTATTGGGATCTCATTTAAAGGTTTCATGTGCCAATGAGCACAAAAAATTCCTTTTTAGGTCTGTAACACCTCATTTTAGTACTCGAGAGACCTTAAATCCACTTTTTCATGATGTTTCTTTCAAAATTTGACCTAAATTTCATTCACATGATTGAGAAAACTTTTCATATATTTAAAAATTCTCACGTAAGCATAATTTCCTAGTAAAATGAATATGACTCTTCATAAGGCCACTCTCACTCTCTCTACACATTAGGCCTTGACCTATAAGTCATTTTATGCCTTGAAACTAACCTTATTACCACTCTAGATGTAATATGAAACTCATTATCATGCCAAAAAACCTCATACCATATTAAAAAAAAAAATCATTCTTCATACATCTCGGCAAGATCTCATTACCCCTTATTAGGTCAAGCATAGTCTAGAACTGGTCTAGATATATGCTAGTCTTATAGGTTCTACCCCTATAAACTTACCTTGAAACTTTCCTAAGTGCTCCAATGATTCATAAACATGCTCAAGTTTCCTCAAACATCCTCTTAATCATATATGTACCCATATTACTAAGTCACCATGCTTCTCTATGCATAGACTTATCATATTATGTTTAATCCTTCTCAAGTCACCTCATGAACAACCTTTGACATTAATGATAACATCAATGTCATGTATTAATCAATAAAAGAAAAGATCAACACATTGCACCATCTGTAGTGGTTGGTATTCTTTAGTGGCCCATATCATCCTAATATACCTATGTCGCTATGGATATGAATACATAATTAGATTATACTTAGCTAGATACTTTAAATACTTTACATAGTTTAGTTACAGATGTAGACATGGATTTAAAATAGGATAAATTCAAACATTAGTCATGAAAAATCATAAAATAATTCATAAAAATTGATAATCTAAGCCAAACTATTCATGAGGGGGTTGTTAATGATAACAAGATATAAATGAAAGAAATAATTAGCCATTACCTTCCTAAATGACTCCATTATTTAAAAGTGACTCCAAATGTGTTCCTCCCTTGATCAAGAGCTCTAGTCTTTGTCAACAATGGATTATTTTCTCCTCCATTACCTTAATAAATCTATGCATAACCTAATATTAATAGAATAAATCTCTAATATAGCCTATCAAATGAAGCTTACCCAAATGCAAACATAATAATCAAAATATAAATGATGTGCATAGATTTTAACATTATAAGTTTACACAATTAAGCTTAAAAATGGTAGTGTGAGGCCTTCTATTTATAGATTTTTGAGATTGGTCAGGATCAACCATGACCATCTATCTTAAGATTGAGATGTGTTGCCATGTAGTAATCTAATATTGTTAATTAAATCCATATATATTTTCATCATTATTTGGGAAGAAGGGGAATTAATGAGGAATGGTAAGCATTTCAGAGGCATGGGAGGCCTTAATTTAGATATGTTATGCATTTATGTCCTAGGGATGCCTTACAAAAAATGATGTCATTAGGTGATGCAGTTAATAGAAATCAAATTCCAAAAAAAAAATTTAATAACCTCCATGGAAAATCCACTTAAGCTCTTTATTTGAATTAATTAGCCTTTAAAAATATTAATCAATATTGGTGTAATTTTTTGGAAATTAGCCCTCAATTAATCAAAATGGTGATAAAGTCATATTATTGGGTCATAATTTGACTTGGGAAGAATTGGGAGGAAATGTTAGATGTGTTGGAACCGTATTTCCATTGAGGATGTTGCCAACACAAAATAACAAAGATATGTGATGTGTACTAATGAATTCTAAAAAAAGAGTGATCAAGAGCACAAAAAAGCAAAATCATCATTTTTACTCAAAATGAATTGATCAAAGTTAATAATAACAAAAAATGTGTTACCCCATTTAGGGATACATTGACCTAAATCGACACTTGTAAATGATAATTTTGAACCATTTAGTGCATTTTTAGTGATTTTGACCTAAATTGGGCATTTGAATGCATTTTGAGTAATAATGACAATTTCAACACAAATGGTGTTAGGAATTGGATGTCTATATTTTAAACCTATTTGAGAAGGCATAGTAAAACATTTAGGTGAAGAAATATCTTTTTGAATAAAATAGTTATCAAGAAGAAATGGAAATGACCAATCATTGCCCCTCGAGAGGACATATTAGGATGAAAGAGAAGAATGGATTCTTGAAAAGAGAGGGAAAGTGAGATATTAGCCCATGGAATAGATCACATGTAGATGATATAATGCTTATAGACATGGCTATAATAAATGATCAAAATATAATTAGAAGTATAGTGGGCCCCAAAGATGAGGGGAATGGGAAGGATTCAATCCAAAAATGTAAGGGACACACTTTGAAGACACCCAATTTGAAAGCATAAGCTATGCACTTACGACATTAATCAATCTTGAGAAAAGTTTCACACTAAAACATTACCATCATGGGAAAAAGTGTGGAGAGATTGGAATTAGAGGAAAAGGAGAACATGGTCTCTAAAAAGATGATAATAAGAAGTGCCCTAGTAGGGCAGATTTGATCATAATAAAACAATTATGCCCCAATAAGGCTAATTTTGATCACTGATAATAAATAGACAATGGTCTTGCCCCCATAGGGCTGATTTTGATTTTTGAATTGGTTTAAATGTAGTTATGTAGCATGGGAAAATTAGTAAGCAATTAGGTCAAAGATATAACCTATTTCATAGATTAAATCAAGTGGAGGAAAACATAGATACGATGGTGGAATGGATACAAAATCCATAAAAAACTAAGCATATGAGAATGAAAAAAGTGAATAAAGAGATGAAAATAAGAATAACTATGGATGAGCTAACTCCAGATTTATAATACAAGTGGGCATTGCGTACATAGTTTCATGGATGCATGCTTCAACATGAACTTCAAGCCAATGAAGTTCACCTAGAAACATGAGAGAATGGAATGAGAGATGTAGAAAAATGACCAAAAATTTAATTAGAATCATGATGTATGCTAAGAGATGCACATCTAAGCAAAGAGTCAAAGTGTTAAACCTATTTAGCCTAGTATATTCATAGTGTTCTTAATATCTGTTCATCAGAGCTATGTTGATGTTTAGACTTGAATATAAAGCAAAAAATACTTGCTATTACAAAATAAATTAGGCACCATAAGTATGAAGAGCTCACAATGACATGGAATTTCAAATGCATAGAGCTATTTCAAATGTGAATACCTATAACTAAAGATAATGGTAAAAAATGACTAAAACTAGAGTTATAACTATTTACATTTAAACAAAAAATCAAAGACAAAGAAAAAGAAAAAGATAAACATAAATGATCCCAACTTAAAATCAAGATATGAATAATTAGGATTCAAGTAGGAATAAAAAATGTTTGAAAATAAAAAGCAAGAGAACAAAGAAATAAGATCAAATAGGAAAAAAAACCAAACAACACTAACAACAATAAAAAACACAAAAGAAACAAGAAAAAACATACAGGGAAAGATATGACCAAGGTGAGATCATGAGTAATAAAAAGAGAAAATAAGAATAAACAAATGCAAAGGTGTAAAAGCAAAACAAAACACCAATAAATCTCAAATAAACACACACAAACAAAAACTAAGTTCAATTTAAAGACAATTATTCATGCATGTCTGGGAGGGACATTACTTTCCACCATAACATAACAAAGAACAATAACACAAGAGTTGTTCCCTAATTGAAGAGGAACAATTATAGAAGAAATGGGGAAGAGAATAAAAAGAAGGCATTGGGCTGAGTTGACTCTAGATGTACAAGACAAATGGACTCTACCCACATAGTTCCATGGATGCATGTTCTAAAATGAACTTTAGGAAAAATGTAGCTCTCCCAAGAAGTAGGATGTAAGAAAAAGGTGATGATAAAAAACATATGATTAATGATGTAGAAGAAAAGGGAAGACTTGACAAATGAGATTGATCTCACAGAATGACAATTTGGTGAGATGAGATGACTTTAACAATGACAAGCTAGCAATAATTAATTTGTTTTAAAAAATGCAAGAGTGTGACATGGTGGGATGAGGGAGAATGATCTTACAAAATGGAAAGTGCATGGGACAAGATAACTTGTATAATAAAAATTTAGTAAGTTAAAAATGCTTACAAAATGGCAAGAGTGTTATGAAATGGGGACTGAGTTGATCTTAACATGAATCAAGCACAACCTATGTAATCCCATTAGGACCTCAAGTCATAGTGATTCCACCTACATTAAGGCTATGAAAAATGAACTAGGCCATAACAAATTTGCAAACAAAGGTAAATGATAATAGTAATGAATAGATGGTATGGAAATGCATGATATAAATGCATTATAACTAATTTTCCCATACACAGTTATAATTAGGAAACAACATCATAATACTAATTTACCCAAAGGTGGTTATAATCATGGGTATCAAATATAATACTAATTTTCCCATAGGTAGTTATAATAAGTTATTCCAAATAAGATAATAGATGAAAGATAACTTGCCAATTCAACTGTCACACTATTCCCATAGACTGTTATTCAACATGACATTCTAAAAATATTGAAACTAGATCAAAATACCCTAGCAAAAGTGTGGGAGGAGCCAAACAAATCAAGATCAAAATGGGATATGTAGGATGGCTAAAAATGAGCCTTGGTCAATAATAAAGACATGATATAGTAAAAAAAGGTATATAAGGAAAATGATGAGAAGATAATTGGCTAAAGTGACAAAAAATTACTCCCAAGTGATGATTGGATTAGTTTTCTTGTAAAATGATGAGAGCTTTATTTAAGTTTCTCACAAAATGGTGAGAGAATTCAAACTTAACAATTGATCACAAAATAATGAGAGCATGAAAAAGGTGTGACTGAGCTAAACTCAATAGTAATTGAGTATTGCATACATAGTCCTAAAGAACCTCAAGACCTAAAAGACCTCAAGTCAATGTAGTTTAAACATCATGGTAAATGGAATACAATGGTATAATATGCCAAAAAATGGTATATAGGGTTGCCCTCCAAGAGATGAGGCATGGTAATGGAAAATTATAAATGGAAAATGAAAAATGTTTCTATTATTCTTGCTAACATAAAGATGAACATCCTAGTCAATATGTGAAACAATAAAAATAGTTAGTTATAAAGTTTTTATCCAACACCCTTTCAAAAATGATGCTCTATAAAGAACTTGTTGTCAATCTAGATCTTAAGAATGTTTTCATGATATTCTTGGGTTGTTGACTTTGATTCCTTTAAATGTTAAGACAAGATATCCTTGTAGCCTCTACAAAGGAAAGTGTTTCTAGTGATGGTAAATAATGTTAGGATAAATGATATAAGTAGGTAATGAATAGGTGGATGATAATGAAATGTATAATGAATGGAAAAAATGAATATTAGGACTTTTAGTCACACGTAATGTTGTTGATGTCATATTTGACATAATCTTGGTTGTGGTGGGGTTGAAGACCTCTGAAGATATTCCTAATAGGAACACTTAATTTTGTTATTGTTTGGTATTAAGAGTAGCTACCATCTGATTATGTTGTAGATTGAAATCTATATTGATTTGTTCATTGATAATGTCTTCATCAAGTAGTGAAGAACTTTCGTGCTCAGATTTTGTCACATCAATGAGGTTTTCACAAATTAATTATTCTTGATTATCCCTTAGTACCTCTGAAAAGGTTTCATGAATAGATATTAACATTTGACTTTGATTATCTTCTAACACCTTCAAAAAGGTTTCACTAAAATATGTTGAGTTTGTTCTTTGTTCATCCCCTAACACCCTTAAAAAGGTCTCACTAGGAGATTATTCTCCACCTATATAAATTTGGTCATGTTCCCCTTGATATTCTATAAATGGTATGTCACCATGGATGCAGTTCAATAAAGTGTGGTTCTATTGAGCCTAATTGATGTTTGTAGGAGGTAAAATGTCAATATAATGGATATGTTAGGTAGGAATAATGTATTGATGAATGGAATAACAATCCTCATATATTATACTAGGATAAATCATGTTTTTTCTAAAATAATAATCCTCAAAAACCTTAGAAGGATCACAAATATATTCAAATTGATCTACAAGGCAATTGTAACCAATATTGTAACAAATAATACTATATTCTATTTTTAAATTTGATTATAATCTAAGGGACTCTAAATCTGATATTGTAATTGATTTTGATTTTGGTTTTGATGCTAAATCTAATCTTGGTTCAAAAATAGAACCTGACTCTAATGTTATTTCCTCATTTGATATGGTTGCTTGTATGTTTTATTGAATGTTTGGTATTGAACAAGTAATGGCCTATGATGACATAATCAACTCTATAAAAATTGATTCATCTAGGAAGGGTTCAACATAGAATATATCATCTAAGTGAAGCCACTCAAACAGAGGGTATTAGTCAAGGGACAACTCAACACAATCTTGTCTGTCAAAGGAGACTCCTCAACTAGTGGGAAAATATCAAGAGACAACTCTGTAGAGACTAGTTTGTCAAGGAGATGAGGATGTTTAAAAATAGGTAACATATAAATAGGTGATTCATCATAGGTTTAGTTATCACAAATGGGGTTTTCAATAATAACATCATGATCTTGGTTAACAATTGGTTGCAAAAAATAAACCTTGAACACATTTCAATCCTCATGAGATGGATCTTGAAGAGGTAATGGTTCAAGAGGATTACAAGATTGAATTGATATTCTAAATTGATCCTCTTTAAAATCCATGCCACATTGGCCTAAATTTCATGTTGGAACATGCGTCCATGAACTATATAGGAAATTTCCACTTGTCTTGCACTTCTAGAGTTAGCTCAACCATCTTTATTCTTCTTTTCATTTCTTTCATAACTTTGTGCATTCTTGTATGCTTGGTTTTTTATGGATTTTATAGCCATGAAAAAATCACATATATGTTTTCACCCACTAATTTTAATATATGAATATGATATATCCTTGATATAGTTACTTACCAGTTCAACCATGATATGGCATAATATTTGAACCAAGTCACAAATCTAAATCAGCCTTATGGGGCCAAGACCATTATTTATTCTTTATCAATTATCAAGATTAGCCCTATTGGGGTATAACTATGTTATCATGATCAAATATTCCCTACTGGGGACCTTCTTATTATCATCTTTTTGGAGACCATCTTCTCCTTTTATTCTAATTCCAATCTCTCCACACTTTTATCCATGATGGTAATGTTTTAGTTTGCAAATTGTCTCGAGATTGATCAATGCCATAAGCATGTATCTTGAACTCTCAAATTGGGTGAGTTAAAATTGTGTCCCTTACATGTTTGGATTTAATCCTTCCCATTCCCATCATATTTGGGGCCCATTATACTTCTAATTATATTTTCATCATTGATGATAACCATGCATGCAAGCACTATCTCATCTGGATGTGATTTATTCCATGGGTTAATCTTTCACTTTCTCTCTCTTTTTGATAGTCCATCCTTCTCTTTAATCTTAGTATCTCCTCTCAATGGGTAATCATGGGTCATTTAAAATTTCTTATTGATAACTATTTTCTTTGAAAAAATGTTACTTTGCCTGAATGTCTCGCCATGCCCTCTCAAATAGGGGGAAAATGTAGACATCCAATTCCTAACACCATTTGTGTTAAAATTATCAATCGTACTCAATTTGGAATCAAATACCCAATTCAGGCCAAAGTCACTAAAACATGCTAAAGGTTTTGAGATTTCCATTTAATAGTATTGATTTAGGCTATTGTATCCCTAAATAGGGAAATGCATTTTATGTGGTTCCTAACTTTGATCAATTCATTTCGAGTCAGTATGATGATTTCACCTTTTTATGCTATAGATCACTCTTGTCTTCTAATTCATTATTACATGTCACATACCTTTGTTATTTTATGTTGGTAATGTCCTAAATGGGAATATGGTTCCAACTCATATAACATAGCCTTCCAATTCTTCTTGAGTCAAATTACAACCCAATAATATGACTTTCTAACCATTTTGATTAATTGAGGACCAATTTCCAAAGAATTGCACAAATATTGATTAATATTTTTTAAGGATAATTGATTCAAATCAATAACTTAGGTGGATTTTACATGGAGGTTATTGAATATTTAGTTTTCTAAATTAATTCCTATTAACTGCAACATCTATTGGCATCATTTTTTGGGAAGGCATCCCCAAGCCATAAATGCATAAAATATCTAAATTATGGCCTCCCATGCCTCTTAAATGCTTTCCATGCCTCATTAATGTGCCTTATTTCTAAATCATGATGAGGATGTTTATATATTTAATCACCAATATTATATTAATTCATGGCCACACATCTTAATCTTGAGATGGATGGTCATGGTTGATCCTGACCAATCTTAAAAATATATAAATATAAGGCCTCACACTACCATTTTTAAGCTTAAATTATGTAAACTTATAATGCTAAAATCTCTCCAAAATTAATTTGTCTTTTGATTATTGTGTTATTTAATTTTGTATTAGCTTCATTGATAGGAATATTAGATAGTTTATATCACGAGACTAGGTTTTATAAAGTGTTCTTGAGACATTGGAGGAGTTTTGACACCATTGTTGACAAAGAAAAGAATGGTTGATAAAGGGGAGAAAACACTTAGAGCTTCTCTTAGATGGTGGAATAACTTGGGAAGCTAAAGGTTTATTTATTTATTTCATTTGTTTCTTATTATCATTTACAAACCCCAAATGAATAGTTTGGATTGATTTGTTTAGATCTTTATGCATTTATTTTTGATTTATTGACTAATGATTGACTAATCTAATATTTTAATCCACTCTATAATATAAGAATCTACTTAACATAGGTGTGAAATGATGGAGTCATGTTCTACTTGAGTTATTAAACCATGAGAGGTTCACACACGTACAGTCTTATCCAGGCTATTCACATAGATCAAGATCCATAAGCATAGGTTGGAAATGATAGAGTCAAAACCAAATTGAGTTATTGAGCCACCCATATGAGGATTAAGAAGGACATAATATTAGTTAAAACTATTCAATGATATGATCACTAGAAACACTCATACATATAGGTTGTCACCAAGGTCATGCATTGGTTCACGTACCTAATGAGGTGTATTCATTCCTTTCCTCTCTCTTTACTCAAATTTTAATCAATTACTTAATTTTATCATAGTCTTTTGATTTTGATCATCTCTTAACCAAAAACTTATTTTTGCATGTTTTATTGCATGGTGTTGCTTTGGATCATGTTCCACATATGCAGGCCCATATTTCCATAGTCACTATCAGATACATAGGTTTCACTTCCAAGGTAAGTCCAAGTATGATTATTTTTCCTTTATAGTAATCATTTCACTTTGTTACATTACTAGAATTAGGGGGGATGTAATCACCTAAAATTGGTAAATGGATGACAAGAGTGTTTCTTGAGTTAACATATCCCTAAGCTAGCCACATACCTAGCCTAGAGCATTATACCTATTATTTCAGTCATTAATTAGACCAAAGTCACCTATAGTGAGTCAAAACATAGTCATAGAACCACCATCTCAGATCCTAATCCAACATGCTCAATGGTATGCTAAGTGGACATTAGCACCACATTTGGGACATTACAACCACATGGTACTAATGTCCCCAATTGGGTGCTACTATCCTTAGCCTTAACTTTTCCTTATGGATAATTTTTCAAATGTGTGCCCTTCCTAAGGTCGACCTAAGGATATTTTCTTATCGTCATTAACAACAAAACCCTATAAATACAAGTCTAATCCACCTCTATTCACTTGATGGAAACTAGATGCAAAAGCTATTCAAACCAAATAAAAAGTTGATCAAAATTAAGGTATTTGATCCCTATTATTCCCTAATTCTAAATACTACCATATACACTAGACCTACTAACCCCTTTTTCTCATGGTGTTCATTCAAACCCTTACATGCATGAAAACCTAGGGTTTTCAAAGAAAAATAGAGTTATAAGAAAAGGTATTGATCACACAGACCTAAAATTTGGACTAAAAATAGAATATGACCTAATCTATAAACCATTAAAATCACTTAAATAGAGGACATTAGCATGACTTTGAGGACATTACAATAGTATGACACTACAATCTACGTGGGGTGCTACTATCTAGTGAGCAAATAGATCCTATGGCCCTATTGACAACACTCATCCATATCCAAAACCCAATTTTTAGAACCTAGATCATCCATGATAGTCACTTTCTGGATATGTTTATATTTTTTAATATTTATTACTATTTTTAGAATATCAAAAAAGACAAAATCAATAACAAATTAGTACTTAATTATTACATATTATTTAACTAATTTATACATCTCAACCCTTTATCGAAACATAATATTACTTGTGTAAAATCCTTAAAGGATAATTAGGAAGATTTGATTTATTAAATGCTTGGTTGAATGCTTTTGATATGTTTTCTTGGTCTATTTAGGTATTTTTCATGTGACAAATGAATGAGGGTTGATCTTTTATTTATACCAATCCCTTTAGAGAAATAACTTACATTAAATCAATTAGGCCAACTGTTAGGATACATTTCATTTTCAAATTAGACAAATTTAAGGAACTAGACATTTATGTTAGAGTATGAAACCTACATAAATGTAGGTGTATATCTAAGACAAAAGTGTCTAAGGATTAAAAAATCATGTACAGGCTCAGAACTTGTAGAGGTGGAAGATAAGTAGTTTTTAAGCATTTTAGGAAAGATAGAAGACCTAGGTCATTAACATAAGTCTGGTTAGACTAATAAATAGGCAAAGAGACATAAGAGAGAGTATATGTAAGAATTGTGAAATTGGGAAACATCTAAAACTAAGAGGAATAACCAAGGTCTAAATTTTCCAAGTGTACAACATTGAGGTGCTATATAATTCAAAAATAATGTCTAGTTTTAGATCTAAAAATACATCAGAATAATATGAAACCATATGAGGCTTTGAATCCCTACATCAAATTCTTTTACATTTACATGGATCAGGTTTACTAAATGTTTAACCTTGAAAATATATATGTGGGGGATATAGGGTTAATAATATAGAAATAAATAAATACAAGGGTGATAAACATATCTGTAGTAAGATAATTAATTTCAAAAATTAGATAGAACATATACTAAATTTATTATGTTGAGATATGCTAATAATGAAAACTAAAACCATGTTAGATATGAAAATGACAAATATAATAAAATAATTAACTATTTATGATGATAATACGAATCTAGATCTGGAATAATTAGGAAGCAATCTAGGAGAATAGTCTAGAAAAATCACCCAATTATGGATTTAGTACCTTTGTATCTTTGGACACTTGCATCATCCATGGATGGTTATGTCAAATCTAGTGTCTAGATTCAAATCAAGTGCCCTATATAGAATACCTATTATAATAGGATTTAACCACCTTGATGATTTTGGTTTTTTATCACCTTCGCTATAGTGCATTCAGATCTAGGTTGTGATCTATCACTCCTTGTCAAATAGAAAAACCTTAGTTCTTCGTCCTCATAGTGGTTATGGGAAAATGGGTTAATGGGAACATGGTGTCAAATTAATCTAAATACCCTCTATCAATGAGCACTACCTATATAGCCAATACTCTAAAGATGGATTCATAATTTTTTAGTTATCTGCTATGCTTTAGTTTTGGTATGAATCATGTAATATGTGGAAATCAAGTACAATAGTGACCTAGCTTGTAACTTGAAAAATATAGATCCTAGGCTCTTCATTTAGTACTTTAGACCTATAGATGTGTTATCCCTATGATTGATTAATAGGATAAAGTAGGGAAGCTTTTCTTTATTAAAATTTATATTGAATGCTTTAGATAATTTTCCTTGGTCTCTTTAGGTATTTTTTAGGTGAGTAATGAATAAGGGTTGATTTTTTATTTATACCAATAAATTTAGAGAAATAACTTGCATTAAATACTTAGGCTAACCATTAAGATACATTAAATTTATAAATTAGATGAATTTATGGAAATGGAAAATATGTCAGATCAAGACATCTACGTCGACATAGGTGTCTATTCTAGACATAAGTATCTAGGGATCAAAAATTCAAGTACATGCTCAAAAATTATAACGATGGAAGATAAGTAGTTTTTATGTATTATGGGAAAGATAGAAAGCATGGGTCCTCAATATAAGAATGGTTGGACAAAGATGTAAGCCAAATTTCACAAGAGAGATAATATGAGACTTGAAGAATCAATAAAGTTATATAACTACAAGGAACAACCAAGGTCTGAGTTTGCCAAGTGAACTAGACTAAGCTGATATATAATTAAAAAATAGTGTTGATAGTTGGTTATTAACTTAGGTATCTATAGTTAATTTCATGTTTGAATTAAATAATATTATTTTATAGAAATATGTAAGACAAACATGAATCAAAATGGTTAGATAATTAATTCAATTTATGCAAGGGCAACTTCCCACTAAAGACTATTGTTTCAATTGTGGACTTTGCTAAAAACTACATACTAAAACCAAAAAATTAGATTCAATCCTAGTACTATAGTTTAATACATGTTTATATATTTGTGCATATTACATTCATACATGCACTTGATAACATAAAATATAATATATCCTATTGAGGGAGTAAAACTTTTACATGAGCGATGAAAAATCACATTATCTAGAGTTTATCCAAGATTGTTTTGAGATTTTTGATATAAATATGAAATAAATAAAAATCATGTTCAATGCATATTACATTTGGTCAAATAATTATGAAGAAAAGTTTAATAAGTATTGAATGTTTTACTAGTTAATCATGATGCATAATAAGAATGCAATACAAAAAAGTTGTACTTTGTTTGAGGTTGTGCATGGAAAAGGGGAGGATGATGGTGTAGGTGCATGTGTAATAAGATGCCTTTAAAAATATTATTATATGTACAAGTATGGTTATAATTTAATTGATGTTATAATTATTATGGCTTGGTGTAATGAATATTTTTCTCATGGATCAGATAAATATTCTCATGTATGAATTCTTTTTGGTTAATTAAGGAAGAACACAAGGCAATATATGAATATTATGTATACACAATATCTTTCACTTTGTCTTGTACTAATTATTTCTCTTGAAATTACTTTTTAAGTATCAATCTCCTTGAGTGCACACATTCAAGGATTAACCAAGAAATGGGTGGGTAGGCTTATGGAACATTATGAGACATGTAGCTACTATATCATTATTACATCAGTCATATCATCAACCTAGTTTATTTAGATTATCTTTCCATTTAACTCCTTCCATACTATCCTATTTAGGTATGCTAGTTTCCATTATATCCTAAAACATTGGCTTGGATGATAGTGCTTATTTAGAGACTTTTTCCTTCACATATTGTATTATCTAGTTCAATGCAGTTATGAGCTTATCTTCTGACATACATATTGTATCAGCTTGAATGATACCATTCTATGTGATTTGATATGTTTTAATTATATCGGTTGCGATGATATAATCATATTAGAGTTTAGGATTGGTTTTGGTTATTGGATTAATATATATATATATAGGGGTCATATTTCATTCTAACACAATCAAATATAGTATATTCACTTTGATTTTGATTACAATTCTATTCTAAGTCATTTTATTAGGAGTTAGTGCTCTAAAACCTTAGCTTAAATAAAGCTTGTCATGTGGTAATCCTTAAAGCTCAATAAAAGGAGTTTAACTAAGGAGGTGTCATTGTGTTTGGAGTCCTCAAATAAGGATATCAAGGTATTATTATAGAATTTGATGTACTCAACCCACAACATCTCTTAAAAATCTCCACTTGAGCCAAGATGGATGTTGACGGTTAATAGGCCCATTCTAAGATAAATATTTCTAACCCTATACACTTTACTTTATTTACATAGTAGATAAATGGTACTAACTTATTACTGAATGAATGTGTGTGTATCCTTATCTAGGTTCTCTCTAAATTTAATACTAGTGTGGATTTGAAAATTATTATACTTTATAGTTTTCATTTTTGGTTGTATATACCTCCATTTAGTTGACCATGCCACCTTACAATTTAATATAATTTTAACCCTTTTCCCCTTTTATTTATTTTATTTTACTTAAATACATCTCTTTCTTTCAATTGTTAACTTTCATATAGGTCTATTGAGATCTATTTTATTATGTCATAATCTTAGGACTCAAACCCTTTCCTCTTGGAATTTATAACATAGCAAACCTATCCTATATATGTGTAATTCAATCATCATTATGGAAATAAACTATGTATCATGAGCTCTATTTGATCATCCTTTTGCCAGTCTAGGTCTATTTAAATAGGATAGTTTATATTCAACCATGGCACATTCATACATTTTAGTGAACCAAACTTGAAACATATTCTAACCTTCATAACTTTAATGAAATATATCATCCAACATGATATAGTTTCATATATCCTATTCATTGCATCATATAGCTAGATATAGTTTATTTACTATCTAAAAATGGCATTGATAAGACCGAGTTCATTCTATGTTTGCATGGACTATATTGGCCATATTGATACAATTTTTTTTTGTGTTCAAATATATCAACCAATTCTGATATAATTATATGTGTTTAATTTCAGCATATATAGTTTATAACTAT
The DNA here is from genome assembly GCA_037957365.1 of Torreya grandis. NCBI lineage: Eukaryota > Viridiplantae > Streptophyta > Pinopsida > Cupressales > Taxaceae > Torreya > Torreya grandis. Next base: position 3,886,106 of record JARHVA010000922.1, on the reverse strand, counting down.
ATCAACCAATTTAATTATGTTGTTTACCTATTCATTACATGCTACAAATTGGTTTTCAATATATATTTTTGAAAAATATTTTATCAATGTTTTATTTTCCATAGAGATTATGTTTCAACAATTTTAAAACTACATAGAATTGTCATTTTTGGTTAATAAATTGACCTATTTTATAGGCACCAGGAAGTGAGGGAAATTGTCCCAATTCCTAAGCCCTAGACAACATTGAACACAAAGTTTAGTTTACACATACCTCATAGTATATTAAAAATGCCAAGGATTATATTTTTATTGAAATTAAGAAACCAATCATCCATTTAGTTTTGTGATGCACCTAACAAAAGTGTATCACCCATATAAATTTACTCTCATTATACTCTCAAAAATGGGGTTAGTGGGATACAAGCATGGTTTATCCTCTTTAGTTAGTAATGTGAAATATTAGGATGACACTAATCAACAGAGTGATAATTATATTTGATATCCCAAATTCTCAATCAAATACTTTTATTATATCTCCATTCTCTTATTTTCATATATTAGTTAAATGTAATTTAGTACTTGATATTCTTATTTTATTGTAGATTGCATCAACTAGCTAACTACAATTTTGTTGTGTGTTATAATTGCATCAACCAACCTGCTATAGTTATCTATGTGTGTTAACTACATTGAATATTTTGATATAGTTCCTTATGTTTTTATCCTTGTCTATATCAACCAACCTGATACAATCTCATCTTACCACCTTTCAACCAACTATATCAGCCATCTCTATACAATATCTTCCTCCTTTATTAACTACATTAGCTATCCTAAAATAGTTTGATTTACCTAGTTTCTATTTTTAAAAAAATATATCATATATCCTATTAAAATCTATTTTTCCCAATTATGCCTTCCTGACATATCACATAGCCTAATATAATCTAGTTTTTCTAGTTTCAATTCCAAACTACATTGGTCGAGCTAAAATAGTTTATTTCCTATAAATTAATTACACTAAGTAGCCCATTTTATTTAATCTTTTATTTTTCACCATGCAATACATATTTGTTTAATTTGAATAATAAAACCCAACATGAAATAAATAACTCCCATAAAACTTATAAATCATGTTTAACTTATGATACCATAGAAGATTAAGATACAGACAATTGTCATGGGACCACTAGACCTAAAAACTATGAGACACTAATAAAATACAACTTAATTGACTAAAATTACCCACCTACAAATATTAGTGTAGTGGAGGATGAGTTTTATCTAAAATATAAATATGAAATGATCATTTACCATAGTTAACATCAAAAGCATAGGTTCAAGTGTCCCATGGTGGTCTACCATATCATGATGGCACCCCACGTGGAGGTTCCTCCTTCCCCTAATCTTAGATTCTCTACTAGACTTGGGAAATTAATTACAATAATTCTCCATTTCCTTCTTCTTTCACCATGTCTAGTATTGCTACTAGCATGACATGCATTTATTATAGGGACTACTCAAAGTTCCCATGTTAATACTTTTTTTAATGATACTACTAGTGCCTCTTAGCAAGCTACTCAAACTTCATCCCCTAACCAATAATTTCATGATCTAAATCAAATATTGTTGTAATACATGAACCAAATGGCCACCTTTTAAACTAATAATGTAAACTAGATGATAAAAAAGTAAAATTAAAATTTTAAATTAAAAAACATCCTAAACAACTTTAGTGGGGAATGAAAAATCTAAATTTCCCCCCACACCCTTCAATATCTTCATGGAAATCTCATGTCACAACTGACTCTTTAGAATAAAGTAATCAAACATATTAAAAATGAGCCATTATTTCCTAAAATTTAAAACATTGATATATATTCTATCACTCTACGATCACTTATAATGGATCCACTGATCTTGATTTGAATTTGAAATATTTTGAAAATATTTACAAGGATTTAATTAAATTAAACACTTTTCAAACTACCAAAATTCTATAAAAATCCTTTTTCGATGAGGTCCTTTATTTGTAAAACCAACTCAAATTTAGTTATATCTCTATCTTATAATAAATAGTTAATACATTGTTTCAGGAATTTCAAACCAATGATCTTACTAAAAATATCTTATCCCACTTCATTAATTGAAAGCCCTAGAAATATAAGACTTCCAAAATTTTCATTAAGAATTGGAAATCCTTAGCTAAAAACTATTATCACATGTTAGAAGACTACATTTTCCACTATTTTACCAATGAATTTAGTCCTAAAAATTTATACAGAGTCAAAAATCTCTCTCCAAAATCATTAGCATAAGCACTTGATCAAGTTAAGTGGATGAGTTGAGACATCATCAAAATAAAATTTGATCCTTTCCAACCCAATTATATAACTCATGTGTGAATTAAGTATAAAAATTAAAAGGCTACCAATGATGATGTTTGTGGATACATACTCTTCCATAAGAACCATCAATGTCAATATTTCAAGAAGATCTAAAGAAGTGACTCTTTCTTCACAAGTTAAGGATGTTTATTTTTATAATCCTTTTTATTTAGATGAGATTAAAAAGTGTATTCCAAATACCTTACTTAGAGAGTTAGCCTTTTGTCACCCTAGTATTCATTGTTATGATCCCCAAAGTTTTTTTAGTATATCAATAAAATTGGGGACACTTCCATGAATCCTAAAGAAAAATTAATAACCTTGATTTAGAATTTATCTTTGGTATTAACTTAGATCATGAAGCTATTATCCAATATCATCAAAAATACAATGACAAGGTAACAAAATTCCATGGATCTGAAGTCAAGTGTAAATCCCTTCATCAAGCCAATGCTCACCTTGCTATTTATTTAGATCCACTTGCTAAGAATAATATAAATTAACAAGATAATCCCTATAATACCACCACTAATCTTTTTGAAACCACAATCAATCCTCACTCTTATACTAATGAGGAAAATATGGTTAATAGGAAAAACATGAAGTGTATAGTCTCCTATATTGATCCTTATCTTCATTTGAATTATACTCCTTATCCTACTTACATAATAGTTTAGGATACCCTTTCATCTCATTTCATAGAATTTTAACATGAAATAATCATAATTTATGTTGTTCCAACTACATCATCATAACTCGATGTCTTTATATTCATTTAAGACTATTCTAAACACATTGGCCAACCCATTGGATTTTTTTAGTCCTTATTTTAGTATAACAATTGTATCAATGAGTTTGATATATCAAACTAATTTAAGTTGAAATTTTACTATATTGACTAGATAATTACAGTCAATTTATGTTTCTAATTTTGTTCCTATTACATTTTCTAGCCTAATGTAATCAAATTTTGTCACCAATTTCTCTATTATGATGTCAACAACTCGATACAGTCTAATTCTCATGTTTCTATGCATTAAATTACATTGACTAACCCCATATAGTCTATTCACCATACCCCTACTATATCGATCAAGTTGAGACTGTGAAATTCAATTCCTTACAAATTTTAGTCTATTTCATATCCTTTTTAAAATGACATACTTCATAATTATTCACCTTTTTATTTGTCCTATCCAAATCATCTTAGATTTTATGAATGGGATCTCATTGAAGAACATTTCATTATAGATATTCTAGTGTATGAAGATATATATAGGGATTCTTGAGTAAAACAAATTCATTATAGATATCCTAGTGTATGAAGATAATTGGTGGAAATATTTCATTATAGATATTCTCTTCATCACTTCAAAATCTATCTTTATCTTCATATTGAATTAAATTAGTTTACATTTTTCATTATCTTTCTACTTTACTTGACATTGTTATTCTTTTTGTTGATTTTTAAAGGTTGGAGATGAAGTTCATTCTTGTTTCCTTGTGTTTTACCTTAGTTATTTATTATCCTATTCAAATAATTCTACTTGATAATTACATTATGAGACCATATAGGTTTCATATTATTTTTTATCCTTCAAGTATTCTTCCTCTCGAGATGTTGGCTACATTGATATCACTTACACTGAGGCAATCTCTTAAAGAAGTATCCCCAATGCCAATTATAGAACCTACCCTTAGATGCTTTGAAAATCATGACTTGTATGATGAGGTTCTAGATAGACCCCAATATAATTTTCCAGCTAGGTTAGATTTAGTTCCACACCCACACACCAAAGAATAAGAGGCATAATTTGAGTTTTACAAGGTAACCAGTCATTGGGCTTGAGATTGTCAATCATATTAAAGATCATTAGCACAACAAAATCTATATAAATAGGTTACCACATTATATATATAAACATAATAGTTATCTACTTCTAGGTGCATTTTATATTTCCATGATATTAACACACACTCTTAAACCTATTTTTGATCCCTTAAGTAGTACTTAGATGTGTTTCATCTCAAAACACCCTACCTTTCCAATTTATCACAAATCTCACCCTAAAATATATTTTCATATTACATCCTAAAACTAGGTAAATATATTATATTTGGCATTAGTGTGATACACATAATACATATAAATGTATAGCATTCTATTAGAATTTTTGTGATTTTTCAAGGCCTATGCCTCAACCTTTTTACTAACCTTCACAAGGTCATTCTTAGATGAAGAGTAAACCTTTTATTTGACCAAAACCTTCAAGTAGATCATAGGATATCAAAAACCTAATGTAATAGGTTCCTCACATTGATTATTCTTCATAGGACACCCTAAAACTTCCTCCTTCTAGTGTTCTTACTTTCTTCCTATATCTCATCTTTTAGGTAGTCCTTGCATGACTTTTTAAGAAAGTTGAAGATCTTATGATTAGATTTAGATACTAGTTATAGACAGAATTATCACATGTTATTGATGATGTATGTAGATGTATTCCACTACATTTATGAGTACATATTTGAGTCATATCATATAATTATTCACATTTTCATATGAGTGGATTTCATATTTATTATTATTATAATTTGTGTTGCTTGTTGTAGATATCTTACTTACATCATGGTTCTTTATTTTTCATCACTTTGAGTTTCATCATTTATGTCTAATTTAATCATTATATATCACTTTATTTTTGGCTTTGTTTCTCTTGTGGAGATTAGGTATCACCTTAAAAATTTCATTAATTATAATTTTTATCATTATTTACCTTAGTATCCTTGTGATTCTTTGGTCCTTATTTACTTTCCCCATATTTTGGGATGACCATTTATTTACCCCCTTTTTTGTGATGACCATCTACTCTCCCCCTCTTTTGGGGTCAATTTTACTTTCATTAGTGATTGTTCTAGATCCCTTTTAGGTTGACACAACCTCCATAGTGACATGAATATTATGGAATAACCTCATACATTTCAAAGCATTTTTTCCTTCCTTATGATCAGCTATAAGAATAATCTACATTTTATCACTTTCATTACATGGATAGATCTTCCACAATCACAATATTTCCATTATTTCCTTTCACTTGAAGAACATGTAGGTCAGTTTTGAGATTTCACACTTACATATGGGCAAGTATAATATTATTTAGGAACCATGGTCTTTAGGTTATACTTTGTAGTGATCAAACATAATATCTATTTTTTTAGCTACCTATTTAACTCATTGTTTGTTGTTATGAATTTATATGAAGAAATAAAAATAAAAAAATAAAAATTTAATTAAAATCAATATCCTAAGTAAAGGTAAATTATATCAAAAAATTATGATCACACCAACATATTTGATTTTTATTTGGCACATATCCTACTTTAGTCAAAGATCAAACTCCATAGTTAGCCTCATGATGGTGCTAAGGTCCATTTGGATGTGGTAGGCCATTAGACTAGTGTAGGAGGTCTCATTATATACTTGTCTCATTATATCATTATATCTTCCTACATTTTACTTCCACCTATATTATTACACAAGTAACTAATCTTAACAATAGGTTGATGAATATATAAGGGGTCTTGAGGAGTGGGAAGATGTTGTGGGAAGGTAGGATCATTTTAATTTTCATGTATATATTCTTCATGGTATGATCTATGTACTTCAATTTTTATCCTAAGCTTAGTGTTCACTAATTAGAGTGTCATAGGTCCTTGATGTTAATAGTTCTTAGATTTTTCTACTTGTTTATTATGTCACATTCATATTAAGGATTTCCCCATAACATGTGTGGTGCATCACATTACTTGTTTACATCACATGTATCTTGATATCCCACTATTAGACATTGATTTTATTTGATCAAATTTACTCACTTACACCCTTATCTTTTAGTTTATGATTTTTAGTTTAAGAGATTCAATCCATCGTCACAAATAGCCATTATATCATGTTATTACCCATACTAATGCCACTCAGATTAGTTTTTTATTTAAATTTTAAGACCTCAATAAGGACCATGGAATTCCACATAAATACCCATCACATTTTCTTTATAAACCATCTCATTATCATCCTAGTCATGTCATTAGAATTTCATGATTTCCTATATAACATTTTATTTAAAACACTATGTTTGAGTTGTCATTCCTTAGAGATTCTATTTTCATTTATCCATCATGTTCTTATTATATTTTTTGTGGAATTCACTTATCTTCCATATGAAAATTTTCATACTTGAATATTTTTCTTTATGTTTAAATTGACATGATCATATTAAAATATAAATTTCATTTTATTTTTAGTCATATTTGTTTTCTTCATGTTTGATTTGACATGATTATATTACATGAGATCATATTTTTTTAATATTAGATAGGCTAAAGATGGGAAAAGGGTCTCATTCCCTTACAAAATAAACCAAAATATATTCAATAAGATAGCAATAGTAAAAAAAGAAACTGTTGACCAATTTTTGCCCCCTAGCAAAATTATTATCAACTTTTTTCCCCCTGCACTTCAAAACCAGTCATTTTCAGGTTTGCAGTTTCATGTTTCAGTTCAAGGCCGCTCGGTTCAACAATGGTTGAACCAAACTATTGAACCAATTTTTGGTTCAATGGGCTTGGTTCAAGTCAAAGGTTCAAACGGGCTTGGTTCAGGTCAACAATTCAATAGGTCCAGTTTAATGAATAGTTCATCGACTTTATTTGGTTCATCGGCGCGCTTGGTTGAACCTTTAAACCATTGAACCATTTGGTTTAATGGCCCAATTCAAAGGTATGCCCCAAGCCAAAGGGTAGTCAAAAGTCAAAGTGCTCTTTCAGAGGGTGAACACTTCTTTTCAAATATTTTTGGTGCGCTTCAAAATAACAAAGGCCAAAAGGTGCTGGGAGAATTGACAAAGGCAGAGAAGTGCCTGAGGAGAAGCCAATGGACCTAATGATGGCCACAAGGCCATCAAATTTAAAAAAATAGAAGAGCCATTTATGTTCAAAGCAATGATAACCATATGAACGTAAAATTTAACAAAGCCATTTAGCCATTGGGTTTTCAATTTGGAAGAGTGCTAACATGGAAAAGGAGAAGGAGCCAGAATGTAGCGACCTAGCAAGGAGTTTGCCTAAGGGGTCTAAGAGCAAGAAGGACAAAACTGACAAAGATAAATTGACAAAGTGATAGACAAGGAGAAATGACATGGTGTAAAAGTGACAAGGCAGTCCAAGTGGAAAAGTGTAGGTGATTTATTGCCTGACAGTCCCCAAATGGCACAAACAACAAATAGTGTAGACCGCACATTTTTAAAAGGGGACAATTTTCATTAATTGGTAGAAAAGAGGCATGATCCATGCTTCCACATTAAATCTTGAATGCCAAAGTCAAATTTGGTGATTATATAGCATGGTTCCAGTAGGCTTCTTCTAGGATGATGACAACACAACAATTTTTCCTCTTTTTAAGGGAACGTGATAGGCCAACTTGTCAAAGAAGTGCCAAGTTTCTTTCTCCTTTCTTCTATATATTGTAACTTCTCATTTTTGAGAAGGATCAGTTATTACACTTTTGCAAAGGTGCAGCCCTAGCAAAATTTCACCTGAATCAAATAAAATGCAATTTTTTACCTCCATTTGGATAGATGTTTCAGAGTATGCCATGAGTGTTTGTCTGTGTCCAGTCATTATTTCTTAATGCTCTCATAGGTTTGACACCAGCAGACCTGTCATTTACAAGGTAGCATTTCTATAGCTAAAAGGACAAGAGCTAACATTTAGAAGACCAAAATAGAGGAAGTTACTTATAGTGTGCATTTCACAGTGCCTCAATGATTTTTTGTTTCCTGTGTTTTCATGAAATCCTCTCTGCCAGTCTTTTGCAGCCTGGTCCTTTCTGCCAAATGTGTAGATTATGTTTATATTTGTATGGTTCTGAGATTCGATGTGTGAAGGTCGACCCTTCTTTTTGGTGTATCACCTCTTTTAGAGTAGGCTTGTTTTTTACTACATTCTCTTTCTCCCTTTTCATCCCCCCTTATACATATATATATATATATATATATATATATATATATATATATATATATATATATATATATATATATATATATATATATATATATATATATATATATGTATGTATGTATGTATGTATGTTAACACTTGCTATAAAAACCATGATGCATTGAAGGGAGATAGCCCTTATCTAGAGACTCTCTCCTCCAGCTTCGCCAGTCCCACAGGCGAGAGGAGAGTTTCCATGTTGCGAGGAGAAGGCAGGAGTTAGGCCTCTTTGCCCTGGGTGCAATTTCCTACGTCAACAGTTTTGGCATGCCTAGTGGGACCAACTAAGACAGGTTTTATCTAAAGAGTTGAAGAATTTTGGGTGTGTTCTTCAATCGACTAGCCTTTAAAGGCTTTGCATCAGACACTAATGGCAACTCCGAGTTGAATCTACTGGTTAAGGAGCCTAGTGCCATCAAAAATCTACTTTATTTATGTATAAGCCCTTTACATAGAATCATGGGCCTTATATTCCTTCGTAATACCATGATCAGACTCAACCTCTTTATGGCATCCCCTCAAGTAGCTCTCCTAGTTACCCTGCAACGATAAGGGAAATGAGGCTAGAGTTTGAGAGGTAGATAATGGAGATCAATAAAGAGGAGGAGCAATATAGATATCAGCAGGAGCTGATGTATAAAGAGGAGTTTTTGTTTAGGCAAGCACAAGCTTTGTAATCCATGGAAGAGGAGGTAAAAAAATGGAGAAATCCATCTTTTCAAGGTAGCCAGCCTTGTACGCCCCCTCATATTCTAAAAAAATCCCCCTCTTTTACACCAAATCCTTTCTATCACATAGCATTGGCTCACCCTAGTTCACCAAATGCATTAGCTCTCAATCCCCATGTGCCTAGATTTCCAACACTAGAGGGCATCAGAGCAACCCCCCATGGAGATCAATCTTCCCAATTCTTGATATTGTGCATCTTCCATTGGCTGGAATACCACTAGCCAGCACGTCCCTCTTCTAGAGACTCTTCTAGTGCATCAATAGTTTCTTCCTTGCATTCCTCAACCTCTAAAAATCTTTCAACATGATGTGTAGATTCGAAGTTGGAGGAAGGAATGATAGGAACCAGCTCAGAGCTTTGAAGAGGATAATGCTGGTGATCTCTAAGAAAGGCTCCTTCAAGAACATATGGCTAGGAGAATTGCAAAGTTGGAGTCCCAAATGAGATTCCTCAACCAATGTGTGGTGGAGCTGTCTAAACCTAGCCCATTCACACACCTCCAAGAGAGCTATCAGGCCACACCTAATATTGATGAAGTGCCAACCAAGTGGAATGAGGAGAATCATTCGATTATAGCTCAAGGACTACCTCCTCTTCCACATGTTTTCTCCACTTCACCCCTTCTTGAGGAGGAACCTATTCTGTAAGAGGTGAGTGAGGAGTAGAAGATCTAATCTACAGTCCTTCAAGAGGCTGTCACGAGCGATGATGATGAAGAAATCATTATTGATGCTCCTTGTGAAGACATCATTAGTAGTGGAGAAGATGTAGGTCTTGCACATATGCAGATGCTCCAACAATACGAGGAGGAACAAATGCATGGTTAGCTCTCTTCCCTTCTATTTGATGAACTTCCTCACTATTTTGATGAGGAGGATGACTATGTTGAGTAGCCTAAGTTGGAGGAGGAGCAAGAGGATATCTTTGAACATCTAGAGATCTTGATCTTTAAGGGGGAAAAGGAGAGGTATGTCTTCCTTGAGGAAGGCCTTGAAAGAGTAGAGGATGAGTCTGATAGAGCCTGTAATGAAGCAAAATGAAACAGGTCAGACCATGACACATTGCAGAGGGAATGTACATATCAAAGGGCTAACGGTGATAAGCCAGCAACCACTAATTTCTTGTTGAAGAGCACCAATATGATGAACCAACATTCAACAAGCTTCCAAGAATAAACATAGTACACATATGTATGAGGTATGTTTGAATTTGATCCATTCAGATTCTAGCCAATGTAGGTGACAGGTAAGAGGAGCAAGTCACCAAATCCCCTTTTCATTCAGCTACTTGCCTACCACCGTAAGTCTTCTCACTAGGAAGGGGACTTAAGAACTTTTCCCTTTGATCCAGGAGGGAGGTAGTCATTCCTAGTTAGCTATATATAGTAGTTTGTTTTTCAATTATTTCCATATTTTCCCTAAGTGCAGTTTAGACAGGTAGTGTTTTTCAGCCTTGTGTGTTTCCCTTTGCGTGTGGGGTAAAAGCTTCATGTTTGATTCTTGAATATTTTGAGCTGTTATTAATTATTTCATGGTTGCATCTGAATCCGTGCCCAATGGATTTTAAGGCAACTGGTTCTAAGCATAGCAAGCATGCTTCCCCTGTGAGTCACCATCTATTGACCAATTTTTCCCCTGGCAAAATTATGGTCAACTTCTTTCCCCCTACACTTCAAAACTAGTCATTTTCAAGTTTGCAGTTTCATGTTTCAGTTCAAGGCTGCTCGATTCAAATCTCAGTTCAACAATGGTTAAACCAAACCATTGAACCAATTTTTTGTTCAACGAGCTTGGTTCAAGTCAAAGGTTCAAACGGGCTTGGTTCAGGTCAACAGTTCAATGGGTATGGTTCAATGAATAGGTCATCAGCTTTCTTTGGTTCATCGACGCACTTGGTTGAACCTTTGAACCATTGAATCATTTGGTTCAATATCCTAGTTCAAAGGTATGCCCCAAGCCAAAGGGTAGTCAAAAGTCAAAGTGCCCTTTTGGAGGGTGAACACTTCTTTTCAAAGATTTTAGGCATGCTTCAAAATAACAAAGGCCAAAAGGTGCCGGGAGAATTAACAAACGCAGAGAAGTGCCTGAGGAGAAGCCAATGGACCCGATGATGGCCAAGAGGCTGTCAAGTTTAATAGAATAGAAGAGCCATTGATGTTCAAAGTAATGATGACCATATGAATGTCGAATTTAACAAAGCCATTTAGCCATTGGGTTTTCAATTTGGAAGAGCGCTAACATGGAAAAGGAGAAGGAGCTAGAATGTAGCGACCTGCCAAGGAGTTTGCCTAAGGGGCCCAAGAGCAAGAAGGACAAAACTGACAAAGACAAATTGACAAAGTGACAGACAAGGAGAAATGACATGGTGCAGAAGTGACAAGGCATTCCAAGTGGCAAAGTGTAGGCGATTTATTGCCTGACAGTCCCCAAATGGCACAAACAAAAAAAAGTGTAGACCACACATTTTTAAAAGGGGAAAAATTTCATCTATTGGCAAAAAAGAGGTGCGATCCATGCTTCCACATTAAAGCTCAAATGCCAAATTTAAATTTGGTGATTATACAGCATGGTTCCATCAGGCTTCTTCTAGGACGATGACAACACAATAGTTTTTCTTCTTTCCAAGGGAATGCAACAGGCTAACTTGTCAAAGAAGCGCCAAGTTTCTTTCTCCTTTCTTCTATATATTGTAACTTCTCATTTTTGAGAAGGATTGGTTCTTCCACTTTTGCAAAGGTGCAACCCTAGAAAAAATTCACTTGAATCAAATAAAATGTAGTTTTTTACCTCCATTTGGATAGATGTTTCAGAGTATGCCTTGAGTGTTTGTCTATGTCCAATCATTGTTTCTTGATGCTCTCACGGGTTCGACACCAGCAAACCTATCATTTACAAGGTACCATTTTTGTAGCTGAAAGGAGAAGAGCTAACATTTAGAAGACCAAAATAGAGGAAGTTACTTACAATGTGCATTTCACAGTGCCTCAGTGATTTTCTATTTCTTGTGTTTTCATGAAAGCCTCCCTGCCAGTCTTTTGCAGCCTGGTCCTTTCTGCCAAATGTGTAGAGTATGTTTGTATTTGTTTGGTTCTGAGAGTGGATGTGTGAAGGTTGACCCTTGTTTTTGGTGAATCACCTCTTTTAGAGTAGGCTTGTTTTTTCCAGCATTCTCTTTCTCCCTTTTCATCCCCCCTTTTTTTATATCTATATATATATATATGTATGTTAGCACTTGCTAGAAAAAACATGATGCATCAAAGGGAGCTAGCCCTTATCTAGAGTCTCTCTCCTCCATGTCGTGAGGAGAAGGCAGGAGCTAGGCCTCCTTTCCCTGGGTGCAATTTCCTGTGTCAATAGAAACATAACCAAAAAACCAACTAGAGCCACTGACTTCAGCTAAAAAGATGCCAAAATAGAAGTAAAAAGAGAAAAAGCCAAGGCATCAGATGAAACTAGTTTTATTCCTCATACTCAAAATAAAAGACCAACTTGTTAATTCCTGTGGTTTTTATTTTTATTTCCCTAATTTTAGTATTATTACCAATATGCCAAGTGACTTCCATGGTAGACCTCTTCCTCTTCTACCCAATTGACTTGAGCTCATCCTTACCCTATTTAGTATCAAAATTATTTGCATTACCTTCATCATTATGTCTAGGTTTATCACCCTATGGGGTTTTCTTAGCAACCACTTCATCTTCCTTGTCCTACTAGAGTTTTCCCTTAATTATAAAAAAATTTCCAAAGACCATCAAAATTTTGATCTTCTTGAACTCATTAGAAATCTCCATGCTCAAAAATTTCTAAATTGCCACTTTGATTATAGCTTCTCAATAGACTATTTTATTTCATCTTTTAGTTTAAAGTTAAAAGAGGCTCACCCAATACTATCAATAGGGTTCACAACTTTAGGAAACCCCTTTTGACTTACACTAGGGTTGAAATCTCATGGAATATTTTATATCCCAAAGAATACATTGTGACCCCTTTCTTGTTTAGCTTTTTGTTTTGAAAATAATTCATCCTCCCTTTGGAACTCTTCCTACTCACTTGTAATATGGATGGCTTACATAACTGACTTGGTCCAAAGGGCTTCCCCCATTTTGAACAAGATCAATATGAGCCCCTAGTGGATGATATTTGTCAAAGGATTAGATTTGAAATTATTAACAAACATTTCATTGAATGACTTGAGCAAAAAAATGAAATACTTATTGGGTGGCCCCTAAAATGGTCAAGAAGAAGAAAATGATGAGAAAATATTACCATGTGATTCCCCTCAAGGGTGATGTACCTCATAATTTGTAGGCACACATCTAACCATTTCCTGGGGAGGTCCACCCTTAGTAACCCTTTTTGAGAATATGATTTGGGATTTATTTTTTTGTGATGTAGAATATATTAAACATTTATTTATTCCTCTTTTTGTATTTAAAATCCTTCACCCATGAATAGTCCATGCTAATCATGTCACTAATGACTTCTTCCATCATCAGAAGCCTTAGCTCATGCATATGCACCTCTCTATTCATCCAACCATGACACAAATCTTTAGATAATACCACATCATGTCTCACAAGTGCTCCATGCATCCAAAAATCCTACCCTTGACAATATTTTTCTAAATATATGCATCTTCATTTATTTCTGTGTAGGAAGTTGGCTCAACTCGATCACGGTCTCCTCCCATACTTTGCTAATTATGTATACTACATTTTTATTGACTAGGACCCTAACTATAAAATATATAATTATGTTGAAGGATATAATACTTGAATAATTAGAGCTTAAAGTGAAATAAATCCAAACATGTAAAATCTTAATATGTAGGTGAGTCATGATTGCCTTACACATATGAGCTTTCCTCCTCTTTTGGTGATGTTCAAAAATGATGGGCCCCATAATTTCAAAAATTATATTTTAATTTTTTGAGATCAATAAAAGGTATGAAATCCATAGGTAATGTCACATCACCCTTCCATTGGGTGAGGGATCCATTAAGAACCCCTAAGTTAGCCATTTTATCTACACTGGTGTTTCCTTCTCTATAAACATGATTTATAGATATATTTTTGAAAAATAAAATCTAATTTTTAAAATGTAATGACCCTTACTAGTAGGATCATAATACTTAGAGAATTTTGTCAAACAGTTGATAGGATCACCAAAAAGCTACTAATATGGCCTTAGATACTTTCGTTAAACAATTGTCAAATAATTAAACTGTTGTAAACTAGATATATAATTAATCCATTCAGTGTAATATATTTATTCAAGAAAATATAGTTCCTTTTTAAATAGATGGAAATTTTTAAAATTTCCAAAACATGAATAGAATAAACAACAAATTCTTGAATCTTAATTCAAAGTTATACAGATGTAAATCAAACCTCCCATACAATTCGCTAAATACAACAAAAAAACTACTTTGTTTGTTGTGCCCTATCTGTACGCTGTCCCCTGCTGACTGGTGTGGTTTTAATCTTAAGTTTTGTCTCCACTGGCAAGAGTTGATTCTACCCAGCTCTCCAAATAAGTGCCCAGCTACCAATAAGTGCCCAATTGTTGTTGACCCAAGGATCAATTTTGTAGATGATGCCTGGCTATTGTCAACACCTTTGTCAGCGAACTATATGCACCTTGCTATGGGAATCAGTCGTACCATATGGACTGGTATGGATTAATTTTTATCTTTACTGATAAGCCCAACTAGGATCTGAATATAGGTGCCAGTCTGAGAGGAGCGTCTTCCAATATATATATATGAATCACCCAGCTAAGAGCATCGTGGGGTTACAGGTAAATCACTGTCTTCTAGGCTGCCGCGCTTGCCGTACTATCTTTGCCATACCTGTACGGACGGTAAACAAATATACTATCCCTATGGGTTCTTTAGATAGATGGATGATGAAATCGCTCCACCAAGGGGTTTCCAAAATATTTCATTTTTGAAATGAAACACCATATAAAATCTCTAAATGATCAATGTTCTGATCACTAAAAACACAAACCCTCAGATATAAAAATCTGAGTACCAAATAAGCCCAACTTGAAGTAGCTGAATACCACTTCTAAGTGTAACCCTTCGGATGATCTTTCACACCCTCAGTTATGCAAATCGCTTGAGAGGTATCGTTCTCAAGGATTACTCTGATGATTTACAAACTCTGTAGTCTTACAAACGCTCAAGGAGATTCAATGATCAAAAATAAACTCTGGATATCAAATGAGAGATACATGAGGTCTATTTAAGCACTTTTCAAAAATTATAGAAGTTTTCGTAATACATCTTGGTAAAACATCATTATACTTTTTAAATAAAAAGTAATTTAATAAAATAAAAAGTGCACCTAGATTTAAAAACATAACATTTGACCCCAAATAAATATCTCCCGGAGCATAGTGAGCCATCAAATCGCAAAAATGACTCTCTCACCTCCTCCATCTGCCTACGAGAGTCTGGGATAGGTAAATCTACATAGAATATCATGTCACACTAGAGAGGGGACATGACATAAAATCTTAAATAATACTAGTAATGTTAAAGGAGGCTTGTAAAGAGCCATATAGATATTTGATTATATTCAAAGAGTTTCCCTCCACTTATCGATTATGTAAACCTAGCTTAACTATGAGATCAATTCCTCACTAAACATCCTTCACTTCCACCATATGATAATTTTGGATCCCCATAGGTCCCACATAAGCTTCCATTAGCTTAACATTAGAGTCAAAAATAAAACCTCCCACTCTCATAGGTTTAAGATTCGATTTAACTGATCCATCAAAATTTTATTTATACCATTAGGTAGGAGGGTGAATCCACTTTAACTTAGATCTATATAGACACTCCTTGTGATAATGTGAAGGTATTTTAAGATTAAACAAGTGTAGAATATGAGAAAATTAGGGGGATGGATGATTATCAAAGGTGTGGGAAACTATTAGCCAATTCTTTTTTTAAAAAGTTAAGATTTTCTTTAAGGTTGAGGAAAGACTAAGGATCTGATTATCGAAGATGACCAATTTCTATGAGATCTAGATTCCCTAGAAGATGTGAGGAAGAGTAATATTCCAATAGAATTTTAGTGGAGGGTAATCCTAAGGTGCCTCTCATTGATAAATCAAATCCTTTATGGACCCAAGTAAAACTTAGATGTAATTGGATAGACTAAAAAAATACTAAAAAATGGAGGAAGCAAAAGAATAGGTAAGGAAGATATGTTTTATGGATTTATCCTATTGTATGCATAAAATATACTTGTTAGGGGTGATAATTTCCCTCTTCATCAGATTATCCATTATTAGCATCTTATTTTGAGCTACCAACCATATGAACATATTGATCTTGGGGATGACATTTTTGATCCACAAGTAATTCCAATTTTCCGTAATCTCTTCTTGATCCCAAAGTGAAAGATACCCAGATTTGATAGAAAATAACCCACTAGGATCAACCTTCAAAACAATTTCATCATCTTTTATAAAAATGTTGATATGTGTATTTTGAAGAGTCATGTTTAACTCTTGAAAAAAATAGTTTATTGAGGGCTCATATCTTCTTTCTAGAGAAGCTTTCAACTTTTTCTTCCATCAATATCCTACCAATAATTGCACACCCTATGACCAATGGCCATTTTAAAATACTTGCTTAGTACCTCTATAGGAGGTAAAGCTCCAAGTGGCATTTGATTTAGCCAGAGGTACCCCTAGAAATCAACATTATTTCCTCTACCTATTTTTCATTTTAGTCCCCTCTTAAGAATATCATTTCCATCTCTCAAGGATTTATAAAAGGTAGAGTCATTATCAGGACCTTCCACCAGAAAGAATGAAACCTCCCTAAAATTTAGGTATTTTTGCTTGATGATCGTAGTCCAAAGATTTTATTCCTTGATCACCCTCTACCATTTTTTAGCTAAGAGAGCTTGGTTCATAGGTCTTACCCTTCTGAACCCAAACTGCATTTTTCTAAGGTTAAGTAAGCACTATTCTAAGAAATAAGTGAGAATATGAATATGTCTTCCATTCCCCTCCATATAAAATTCTTTTGAATTTTCTTGATTTATTTTGAGACATTTCCAAGGATGAAAAATAGTGACATAAAGTAAAAAGGGATGCTTTGTATTTAAATCTTAAGTAATTGCAATTTACTAGTTTGAGATAACAAATTCCCTTTCCATTTGAATAATTTCTACTGAATCCTATCAATGAGGGGATTCAATAAATATATTTTCATATTTCCCTCAAAGATGGGAATGTTGAGATAGGATTAAGAAATATTTTTGATAATACACCTGATAATCCTAAAAATCTTCCCTTGTAGAGAACCCAGAGTGTTGATAAAGAATAAGGAAATTTTGAGGAAATTACCACTTTGTCTTCAAACTATCTTGTAAATTTCCCATATTTTTATAAAGCATTTAGCTTTGGTAACTGAGGCTTTTCCTATCATCTAAGTATCATCCATGAATTTTTGATGGGTGATAGGACTGATATTCAACTTAGCTAGGATTCCCTTAACAATGATAGAAGAGTTTGTGGTGTCAATGATTCTACTCAAAGTTTCATCCATTAAATGAACAAATATGGGGAGAGAGTATCACCTTTCTTGAGTCCCCTATTCACTGAGAAGAAGCATTTGAAAACCCCATTGATAATTATTGAAAACATGGGGGTAGATTTACAAGAATTAATCATATTTTTGATAGCCTAAGTAAACCTAAACTTTTGAAGAATTCTATATATACAATACTAATAAACTCTTTCATAGGCTTTACTCATATCTAATTTGAGAAACATACCTTGATGAGAAGAATTGGCCATCAAGTGAATAGTTTCATGGGAAATAATAATCCCATCCAAGATTTGTCTACCAAATATTAAATCCCCTTTTTCTCCACAATCATATTATCAAGAAGGATTTGAATTCTTAGGGCCAAACCTTTAGTGCAAATTTTGTATAAAGTAGAGAATAAAATTATTGGTCTAAAGTTCTTCAATTGGTTATCCCCTTACTTCTTTGGGATAAGAACAAGGAATGTATTTTTGAATTCTTAAAGCATAGTTCCCACTTTAAATAACTCATTTATATCTAGGAAAACTTCATTTTGAATGATGTCCCAAAAAACCTAAAATAAAAATGGGGGAATTCATCCAAGTCAGGGGCCTTGTCATCTATAAAATCACTAAGGTATAACATACTATCATTGAGATAAAAGGAACCCCATTTATTTTTCCCCAAGGATAGAGGAGAGCTAAATTCATATACCACCATCTATGTCTTGTCCATGAAGAGTATCCCAATGTCAATTATATCCTCCCAAAGTTTTCTCTAGTCATTCTTGGAATTAGGTGCATAGACATTTATAAGAAGACATTATTGATTGTTGTGAATGGATTTGAATAAAATAAAAATATGAGAATCATCTTCAAGTAAGACTTTTCCTTCAATGGTAAATAAATCTTAGAAAACCACCATTTGACCTAAATCACCTCTAGAACTGCTACTAATACAAAGAGATTTACCCCAAATGTTAGCTTTATTCTTAAAAAAAATTCCTTAGATATTTTGGTTTCTTGCATAAGAAAGATACCAGTTTTATGATTGTGGATCATATTTTTATCCAGCCTCTGTTTCATAGGGTTATTCAACCCCTTTATGTTTCAAGAGATGATCTTCATTTGTTATTGCTTAGAAAGTGTTTGAGGGTCATTTGAGTACCCCTTGCTACTTGATTGCTAGTTTTAGATTTTTTGGAATTTTGGTTAGTCATTCTACCTTGGGATTTTGGCTTTTCTCCTCCTTATTTTTTACTACCCTTTTTTAGTTGAAAGTTTTTCCATTGTTCCTCTACCATTTCCTTGATGATCTCAACGCTGTCTCTCTTGCTTGCTAAGTAACATTGCCCCTCTATAGGGGAAAAAGGCTTGGACATCCCAAGACTTTTGGTAGGAGTTAGTAATTTTTGAGTAGGCATAACTTCTTATAGAACTAGATCCTTGTAAAATAATAAAGTTTCATGAGAAATAGGATGTAGTGAATCTTTATGTAAGATAGATTAAGGTTCTTTGAAAGAAGGAGATGAAGCAATGTTTGAAATAAGAGATGAAAAAGCTGATTCATCTAAGATTTAAACCAAGGGTGGAGTATCCATAGTTTAATTTTAAAAATTATAATCAACCAAAGCCTTAGATACATCATTGATTGAGGGATTCAAGACTAGTTTGACCTAATGTAGGCTAAGAATATTTCAGGGAAGATAAAGTCTTAGAAGAGGTAGAAGCTAATTTTTTTTTACTCAGGCTGAGAGGAGCAAGAGAATATTTAGGGAGATGGGGAAGAGGATAAGGGAGAGGGGAAGAGGTATTGGGGGAAGAAAGAAGGGGAAGATGGGGGGAAGGGATTAGGATGATAGTTTATTGACCCAATACGGAGTGGGGGGGAGGGATGGCTTCTTTCTCAGGGGACACTCCTTAGAGGAATGATTATTTGATTACATATATTTATTTTTATTATTATTACATTGATATTTCACTTATAAATGTTTACATATATCATATTTGGTGATGTGTTTTACATTCATATTTATCATTTACTTCATTTTTTCACATCTTTTGTTCATTGATTTTTCTATCTACCTACTAAAGATGTCATTTATATTTCACTTGGTTTTTGTTATTTTTTACCATTTGTTATCTCAAATTTTATATAAAATAATAAAACATACATCATTATATATTTTATCAAAAAAATTAGTCTTTAGTCATTTACCAAAAAATTCCATAGTTTGCTCATATCTTAGTTTTCATAGGTCCTTTTCACAAACCAAAAGAAGACTTATAATCCTTAAGAGAAAAATAATTTTTAGGTGTCAACAAAATATTTAAAAAAATAAATAATGGAATTTCATCTTATTTTTCAAATTAGATTCTCATTTTGCACATTAGATGCCTTACATCATCTACTACACGTAACTATTTCTACAATAACCAAAGTAAGTGTGTGTGTGTGTGTGTGTGTGTGTGTGTGTGTGTGTGTGTGTGTGTGTGTGTGTGTGTGTGTGTGTGTGTGTGTGTGTGTGTGTGTGTGTGTGTGTGTGTGTGTGTGTGTGTGTGTGTGTGTGTGTGTGTGTGTGCGCGCGTGCGTGCGTGCGTGCACATGCATGTGTATTGATGAATCACTAATTTATATGATGATCTTAGCTAAAATCTAAGTAATGAGGGGTATTCATTCTACCAAAGTCACATGGGGCATGATCCTGACCTCATAACTTTTCACATGTTGGGTTTTGGAAGCAACAAGAATTGATCCGTGATGGGCTCTTTGTGAGGTAATAAACTTCACCAATTAAACCAAAAATAAATCACAAAGCTGCATATATTCATTTAATTTTGTTTATTCCATTTAATTTATTATGTTGCTATGGTATTTTTCAAATCACCATCCCATTTTACACTATTATGACTTGTGATGAGCTTCGGGTGGGGCATATGTATATATATAATAATTTTCACTTAGTTATTTAATAACACTCTCTTGTAGTGAATTATCAAGCATATATCTCATTGAGTATTGGCCTTAAGGGTGCACTACAAAATGGGTGAGTAGGATTATGGTGATTTGTAAGGAATGATGCTAAAATATCATGATTACATCATATATTCAACCTAGCTTCTTCAAATTCTACTTCCATTCAACTCCTTCCATCAGGATAAATTTTCATGGCCCCTATAGAAATTAACTAGGTTTTTTTGGTGAATATCTAAGTATGTGTTTCAATATTCTAGTGAAAGTTAATAGACTATGTATAAGTGAAAATCTAAATGGACAAATGAATCATAATAGGGCATAGAATCTAGATGAGCATATGATGATACAAAAAACTTTTAGATGGATTGCACCTTGTTTTTCTATGAATCACACCACTTCACCACCAAATGATAAAGTTTATGTTGAATGGAAGGAATGATATCAGGTGAGAAATATCCTATCCTCTAACATTAATGTTGTCAAATGATAACATTGTTACTATTTGACAATAATATTGCTAAATGACAATAATGTTATTATTTGATAGTAATTTTATTGATTGTCAGTAATTTTATCATTTCATAGAAATGCTACCAAATGATAATAATTTTGTCACTCATCAATAACATTAAACACCATAGATTATTGTTAAATGATAGCATTATTATCATTTGATAGTGTTGTCATCATTTGGAAGTGTTTTCATGCTTTGATAACTTTACTTTTGAAACATAACATTATTGTCATTTGAAAACATTAATATCATTTGACAATAATGTTTTCATTCAATAGATTCGATGTAACTTGGAAGCATGCTATAATTCAACACCATCACCTAACACTTCCTTCATCCCTTTACTATTACTAAAAGTTTCCATTATGAGTATATGGGTATACGTTAGTTTACATATAATGGAGACTAAGATCATATTAAATTTTGACAGAGTTGTGAACTATATTTATATGCATGAAATTTATTTAAAGAGTTTTCAAGATTATCTGGAGAAACAATTAAACCTAGATTATTTAGGAAAATCCACATTATTCACTAACCCCTAAAAATATCAAAATTCCAATTTCTAAAACTAAAATATTAATAAATTAATAAATAATAACCAATAAAATTTAACCTACCTTCCATCCTATCATATTTACTTGTGTTAGTTTCGATTATATCTTATAGAATCATCCCAAGCCAATATCATCTATTTAGTGAATTTTACCTTCCTATACAATATTGATCTACTTTATGCAATTCTAAGCCTATATTTTGACATATGTCTTGTATCCACTTGGTCATTACTATTCAATGAAACTTACATATTTCAATTATATCAATCAATTTGATACTATCAACTTAGAGTTTAGTGTTGGTTTTGGGTAATGTACAAATATATATGTGTCATATTTAATTCCAACATAATTATATACTCCTCTATTCATTCTGGTTTCATTCACACTTCTACCCTAATTCATATTTAGTTATGTTAATTATCTATAACCTTAACTTAAAGAAAGCTTATCTTCTGATAGTAATTGAATCTCAGTAGAAGGAGTTAAATTAAGTATTTTTCATAGTTTTAGAGTCTCCAACCAAGGATATCTAAGTCTTATTCTTGCATTTTAAGTCTTCAACCCACAACATCTCTTGTAAAGCTCCACTTGAGCCAAAGGTGAGATTGATGCTTGATGGGTACATTCCAAGGTAAATATTTCTAACCCTTTATTCTTTAATTTATGTACTTAGTAGATATATTTTATTTGTTTATTAGTGAATGAATGTGTTTGTATCATTGTCTAAGTTCTCTCTACATATAATATTGGTGTGGCTATAGAATTTCTTAGACTTTCCATATTCTATTTTATGTTGCCTAAATTCATATTTGGTTGACCATGTCAATTTATTGATTAAAATCAATCTAAACCTTTTCCCCTTTGCTTAATTTACTTTAATTTAATTTCATACTTACTTATATTTCCTACTTACAATCATTTACTTTCATACAAGTCTAGTGAGAGCTATTTTCTTATGTTATAGGTTTAGGATTTGAAACCTTTCCTCTTGAAATGTATGACACAAGAAACTGTATCCTATATATACATAATTCATTGGTCATTACCCAAACTATCTAAGCA
This sequence comes from Torreya grandis, assembly GCA_037957365.1. NCBI lineage: Eukaryota > Viridiplantae > Streptophyta > Pinopsida > Cupressales > Taxaceae > Torreya > Torreya grandis. Next base: position 3,863,285 of record JARHVA010000922.1, on the reverse strand, counting down.
TTATGAGTTCTATTTTATCATCCTTCTCCAATTTTGAATATATTAAAAAGTATAGTTGCAAGTTAATCCTAACTATGCATATAGATTATAGTATAATACCTAGATCGAGTGATTTCCACTTGATTTGAAGATCAAATTATAGTTTATTAACTATCTATAATAGGGATATGTCGTGATTTTGTTTGGGTTGTATGGAATTTGATTGGAATAAATTAAAATAAAAAAAAATGGTTGAGTAATGGTGTTATATACCCCTAAGGCGTATGGAGACTAGTCATTCATTACAATTGCTAGGGTCATGAAATGGAATAAATAATTGACTTTGACCACATATAAAATCTTGTGAAAATAGGTAAAATTTATTTATAATGTAAATGCAACCTTAAACATTAATGATATTTTAAATTTTTCCTACATGTCCTTAAAAATTGATTACACTTTAAATGCAAGGTTTTTTTTGTAGTTATTGTAGCTAAAAGCAATGATGAGGGAACAAACTACTAAGTGTCTCATTATGTAGAGGAAAAAAACAAATTTTCCAAAACTTTCATAGATGGGGAAGACCTAGTTATAGTGGATCTGTGGTGGTTACAAAAACTTGGATTCAAAGATATTTTCATAAAAAAAATGAAATATTTATTTGAGGGCTTTGAACTGAATAGGGTGATACTTCATTATTAAATTTTGGTTATTGATAAAAATATCCATTTGATAAAATTTCATGGAAATTCTAATAACAATTTTTAATGTAAAGTTCATGAATCTAAGAATGAATAAATTCTTTAAACACTTACAAACAAAGTTGATCCTAAACATACGTTGGATTGACTTGGTAAGGTTATTATTCAATGTAAGGTAAATTTTGGATTAGCAAAGTTAAATATTTAGAGTATTTTATTCTAGGATTATTTTGTGATTATGTATTTATTATTTTTTTAATCCATTACTTACACATTTAATGTAGGTTATTGGTACACAATGAGATTACACCTTCACATAGTTGGTGTCATGAGTAGAGAATATTATCTTCTTGAAACAGAAAGAAGCATAAAAAGCAGTACATTTTATGGTTTGAGAAAATTTGTGGGATGTGTAGAGGAATATTCATGAAATTCATGACAAAATTTAATAATATTATTAGATTTATATTTCCATCTATATATGTCCACAAAGATGCTTCATTGATTAGGCATGTGATTCAAAAGTTGTGTGTTATACTACAATGTTTGCATAAATTTTATCTATTTTACCCCTTAAATTTTTATTAGGGGATGAATTTTTCCACCTAAAATTTTGGATTCAAGATGAATATGATGAATGGATGAATGTCATTCTTTCATTTAAATTCTAATTCTCACATGTTGGTGAAGATGATTTGTTAATTTGGGTGTGTAAGTCAAAATTTTCATGTTATATTGACCAAATTTTAATCCCTAAAGAAATATTTCACTAAAATATAAAATGTGTCCTCATAGTAAGTGGAATAAAATAATTAGGGGAAGGGGGTGCTCATATTATTCCCATATTGAATTGTAGGAACTTATGGTTCGTCTCTAACCCTCATGATTTCCCTTCAATAACTGTGTAAAGATTGTTCCATGTCAAGCTTAAGAATGATAATTTTATATTCATATATGCATCAAAATAACTATAAGTTTGGAGTATAATATAAAATAAAGGTTAGAATAATACCATTATTTCAACTATAATCCCAGTCATATGTGTCTGTAATAATGATTCATTGATTGAGCATGCAGTTTAATTTTTTTACATTATATTCACCAATTTATGGTCCATAAAGAAATTTTTTTATAAGAGAAAACATGATTATGATTCTTCCTAATTTTAGTATAATATAATCCTCTATATAGTTTTCATATGACTCCCCCATTAAATTTTAGGAGCTTAAGGTTCATTCATTTTTTTGCCTCTAAAATGATAGATTATCTTAACGGTTATGTAAGATCACCTAAATGTTTGGAGCCTAAGGGAAAGTACAGGGTAGATGAAGTATGTTACTACATTTATATCCCAATCCATATGTGTTTGTGAAGATATTTCATTAATGGGGTGCATTATTAAGAAAATGTGCATTATAATGGCCAAATTTTGGTCCCTAAAAGAGTATTCATTGTAATAGAAATTATGCCACCATTTATTCCTCATCATGAGTGGAAAATAATAATTTTATGGAGATAAAATTAATACCTTATGAAGCTATAGGATCTTAAATTTTGTATCTACCCCTAACATTTTCCAAATAATGGCTACACAATGTTCATTCCATTTTGCCCTTAAGAATGATATCTTTCTCTTCAAAGATGCATTTGTTCACCTACAAGTTTGGAGTTCAGAGTATGATAGAGGATATAAAAATACCATTCATTCATTTATACACTCATTTGTACATGTCTATAAGTATCATTCATTGATTGGTGTGAAGTTAAAATGTTTTGCATTATACTCACTAATGTTTGGTCACTAAATCAAGTTTTTACTGTAAGATAAAATGTCCCACTATTTCTTCCTCATTACAAGTGAAATATAATACTCTAATGGGTTTTCATATGACTCCAATATGAAATAGTATGATATTACCTAGTTTTTCTCTACCCCTCATGGTTTTATTATAGTGTTTTCATGGAGTTTATATCATTTTCCCCTTAATAATGATAAATTTCTCTTCAGGGATGCATCCAAATTCCTATAAATTTGGAGTCCAAGGGATTATATAGGGAATATAAAGGCCATTATCACATTTATAAACCCATATATATGTGTTCATGAATGTGGTTCATTAATTAGGCATAAAATTCAATATTTTTTGTTATAATAACCTACTTGTGGTCCCTAAAACAAGTTTATTCAGGCAAAAATTTAGGTGATAATTCAAGTGATAGGTTCACCGCAATTGATGATCGAACTTCTAGGACCCATAACTTTTGCACCGTAGCTCCAATTAACTCACCATTTGAACTGTTGGAAAGCTAATAATGAGGAAAATGTGGTGAGATGGCATGGATCTTTTCTCAATGGATTTTGTCCCTAAAAATCCCAATGGAAGTGTCTTAAATTTCAATTTTAGTAGTGTAGTCTAAAAATAGTAAGTTTCTAAAAATAGTAATTCCTCAAATTTTGTATTATTGTAAATCATGTAAGTCAAACAACTTAATCTCCCTCGAGATTGGTGACCTTTCACATCCTCCTCACACATTAAAAACATGTATAAATTAAGGTGTAACCTGAAATAGAAATTAGATATCTCTTCGTAGAGATAGGCACATGTTTGAGTCTACAAATTTAATCAATAAACCATCTCTTCTTAGAGATAAAATTATATAAATTATGTTGCTCTTATTTCTTGAATTATCTTTAAACCAAATATTTTGAGTTTTGGATTAGTGGCATCAGAGTGGTTTGTCTTTAGAGTGTATGATCTTGACAATGAGGTTAGATTATAGGAAGCTTGGGTGGAAAATAGAACTAGTAGACTATCCACCTATTCGCTCCAAATGACTTCAAATGGTATACAACACTGAGACATTTGATCCTTTCAAGGAAATGGTGAATGAATCCCTCCAAAAAAAAAAGCATAGATGGTACAACAATTCACTCAAATTCTCCAACAAATCTTGACGTAAAAGTTTGGCTCCTCATCTGCACCCCCACATCCTTTTAGTGCCCCAACACCCTTCAAGGTTTAGGTGAGTTTTGATATCCCTACATTTGAAGGCAAAATCAATGTTGATGTAGTATAAAATTTGTTGGATCAATTATCTTCTTATTTTTCTATAAATAAATTCATCAATAAAGAGAAGATCACTTTTTCTCTTTTGAAAGCGTCATTGCCTATCAAAAATTGGTGGGAAGTGTACAAAATGAGATTCAGGGTAGATGATATTGGCCTTGAGGTAGAATCTACTTGGTATGATTTCATAGAATATGTAAAGGAAGAATACTAACCCATTGGATCATATGAAAATTTTTATATAGAGTGGCAACAACTTTACCAAGGTAAGGAATAATCTATTCAAGATTACACTGATATTTTTCATACTCTATCTACGAGATTGGGCATCCAAAAATGTGAGAAATATAAGGTTCTCAAATATCATGGCAGATTATAGTGCTACATATGGGGAGAAATGAAACTATTCAATTTGGAAACCCTTGGTGAGGCCGATAAGTTTGCAGTGAAGATTGAGCAAAAGCATGGAAGAATGAATAAGAAGAGTCAGCCTTCAAAATGGAAAAGTGACAAAGAAGGTCAAACATGAGGCCAAAATTGGAATTAAAAGGAAGAAAAGACAGGGAAGTGGTGTGATTTTCACAAATCTATAACTCACTCCAAAGAAGAATGTCGAGCCATCAAGTCCTTACTTTTTGAGTCACAAACATTAACATCTACTGCTCTACCACATACAGACCCTGTAGTTGAAGAGGTTGAAGAAGAGAGTGTAGATGTTGAGCTTGAAGCCATTGTTTCTTCATCACATACCCATGAGGAGAGGCCATATTATAAGGAAAGGTTATTTCACTCTAAGTTATGGGTGAAAGGTAAGCCTTTGCATTTCATTCTAGATAGTGGAAGTCAAAAGAATTTAATCTCTACTAATGTTGTGAAAATCCTAAATCTATCTATGAAGCCTTACCCAAAACCATATAGTATTATATGGTTAGTCCAAGGAGAAACCATTGTTTCACCCACTAATGTCTTCTCTCATATGCAATAGAACCTTTCCAAGATGAGGTCTTATGTGATGTGGTCAATCTAGATGTTTGTGATGTACTGTTTGGCTAGCCATTCATGTATGATCGATATGGAATTTATGACTCAAGAACTTGAAGGATCACTCTCACTCTTGGAACATGGTGCTATAGGGTACTAGAGGTACCACCTTCTACATCTATTTATCTGATTAGTGCCAATAAATTTGTTCTCATGGTGGTCAAGCCACAAGAATCCAAAAGGGCTGATGTTATAGCCCTGACTATGCAAACAACACAACAACAAAAGCAAATAGATACCAAGCTAAATAAGTTCATGGCCTTCCATCCATAGACTAATGGTTAGATAGAGCTGGTGAATAATTGGGCCTTGCACAGTTCCATAAATCACAGTCCATTCCAAGTATGCATCAAGAATCAACTCAAAGTAAAACTACCACACTTGATGCAATGGGGATCATTGATTCTCAAGGAGGGAGGAATGATTTAGGAAACAATTTAGGTGACAATTTAGGTTATGGGTCCACCTCAATTGATGACAAAACTTTTGGGACCCATAACTTTTGCACCGTAGCTTTAATTGACTCAACGTTTAAACCATTAGGAAGATAATACTGAGGAGAATGTGGTGAGATGGAATTGAGATTTTCTCAATGGATTTCGATCCCCAAAAATCTAATGGAAGTTCCCCAAATTTCAATATTAGTAGTGTAATCTAAAAATAGTATGTTTCTAAAAATAGTAATTCCTCAAATTTTGTATAGTTGTAAATCATGGAAGTCAAACCAATTAATCTCCCACAATATTGGTGACCTTCTACATATTCCTCAAACCTTAAAAATATGTATAAATTAAGGTGTAACCTAAAATATAAACTGGACATCTCTTCTCAGAGATAGGCACATGTTTGGGTCTACAAATTTGTTCAATAAAACATCTCTTCTCAGAGATAACATTATTTGAATTGTGTTGTTATTATTTCTTGAAATATCTTTCAACCAAATCTTTTGAGTTTTGGATCACAAGTTTTTGATACCAAATAAAATGTGTATCCATTTCTTCCTCATTAAAATTTTAAGATAATAATATAGGGGTTTCTCAAAATACTCTAAAATGTAACTTTATAGATTTTAGTTCATCTGTACCCCCCATAATTTTCCTTCAATGACTTCACAATTTATTTTCTATTTTTCCCATTATGAATTCCAAGATTATCCTAAGGAATGCATCTAAATGCCTAAAATTTTCAATTATGTGGGATTAAAATGCATATAAAAACTATATTTATTTATTTTCCCAAACATAAATTTATACTAAGATGGTTCATTGATTGGGCATGTGGTTCAAAAGTTGTGCATTATATTGACCAATTTTATATCCTTAAATCAAATTTTCAATGTAAAAGAAACCATAGCATCATTTATCCCTCATCACCATTGGAAGATAATTATCCTAATTATGTTTATATTAATACTCCATTCAAATTTAGGATATTATGTTTTGTATCTACCCCTCATGGTTTACCTATAACGTCTACACACATTTAATTTCTTTTTTCCCTTAAGAATGACAAGTTTTTATTCAAGGATGCATCCTAATACCTAATTTTTTTAAATATATGTGATGAAATACTTAATAATTAATCCATATTAAATTAATAAACCCATATATATGTGTCCATTAAGATATTTTGATAACTAGGCATACGGTTGAAAACTTGTGTGTTATATTATCAAATATTTGATCTTTAAAATAGTAGTCATATAAAAATGAAAAATTGGTAAGTTGAGTCTAGATTATGAATCCCAATCCATAGATACATCTTGCTTGATCTCATGACCCTCATAAGTTTATTTCATTTATTCATGTTCATCTGTAGCCTTCTAGACTTGATCATAGGTGATCTAAGACCCTCATTTCATGACCAATCCATCCCCTAAGTCCCATCTACCCAGCATAATTGCACCACACTAGGACTATAGAACTAATGCCACTCTTGTCCACTTTTGGCACTATTTTCTAAACTCATTTTTGGACTAAACAATCAATTCTTTTTGGTTTCCCATCCTTATCCTTGTCAACCTAATGTGAGTAAATTAAATCCATCACCAATAGATCCCTATAAAAACCATTTCAAAGATCATTTGAAAGGGGTTGGAAAATATAAAAAAACAAAGAAAGAATATAAGCAAAACTACTCAAGTACATTTCCCTATTATCTATATGTATCCATCCAATACTATTTCCAACTTATTCAAATCCTTACACTAGTCCCTAGTCATCTCAAGCACACCTAATTTAGCATTTCCTTGAATTCTCATATCATAATTGCACCAAGCACTTTCAAAGGAAGAAATAAGTATGTCTTGATCCCTCTTCAAAGTATTGGTATGTAGGAAACATGCCCACACAAGGGGGGTGGATCCACGTTTAGTGATTCTTGCACACATTAACTCCCCCTCTTGTTTAAAATTCATCAACGTAAAATGGAAGATAGGTTTTGAAGAGAAAATATTTTTTATAGGGAGCTCTAAAAACTTTTGGCTACTAAAAATTCAAAGATAGGGTCACACAGACCTTCTGAACAAAACCCAAAAATCTTAGATCCTCAAGACAATAGTGATAGACAATAACTACAGCTTTGGTTCCACTCCTATACACTTTTGATGCTCCTATCCAATTAGAAAACAAAAGATAGAATTCTATTTATGACAGTGTCTTAGGCCTACATAATGAATATTAGATCCTATCTTAGTCAGATCAACATAGTTTAAGATAAGTCTTATTTTCTCCCTCTTATTACTATTTTTATAAAATCTCTAATTACTAATAAATTTCAGAAATTAATAACTTATTTTCCACTTATTATTTATTGATTTATCAATCTAGACCCTTTAACTAAATTAGGAATAAAATCCCAATTATTCCCAAAACTATTAAATCATTTGGTGAACCCAACTTACTTAATTTTTGTACAAAAACATTAGAAACCCTAGGGTAAAATTCTTATTGATTTTTCCTATATTTTTTTGAATTTTTATTTGAATATTTAAATCAGAAATCCATTTCAAATTTCAAAATTTAGTAGTAAATTTTAAAATAATTTCCTTTCAAACCCTAATTACCCATAATAGGTCCCAATATTTTCCCAATAATTTTCTAAAATTTTAGTTACATATTAAAAACAAAAATTCCATTCAAAATTCAAAATTCAAAATTCAATAGTTATTTCAAAAAATATATTTTTCTCAAAACCCTAGTTACATATACTAGGTCCTATTCAATCAAGCATGTTCCAATAATTTTTTGAATTTTTACTTGAATATTTAACTTAAAAATTCAATTTAAATTTAAAAATTCAATAGTAATTTGCAAATTATTTATTTTTCAACACCTTACTTGCATCCACTAGGTCCTATTAAATCATAAATTTTACAATAAATTTATGATTTTTTACTTGCATATCTAACTCAAAAAATCACTTTCAATTTCAAATTTTAATAGTAATTATTCAAATAATCATCTTTCAAACCCTAGTTGCATGTACTAGTTCCTATTTACTTATTGAGGTATCACCTTACATGTGTGTGAACTTTGTATCCTTTTTATACATATTCTAGTTCCTTTTTTAGATTACATCTATTTAATCTTTTTTTGCTATCATCCAAGTTGTTTTCCTTATGTCACATAATTTCCTTGAATCTCTTCCTTCAAGATGAAGTATAATACTTAGCGGCAATCCTCCTACATTCACCTAGATTCTTATAACTCAGCCATATACCATGGGTAAATAGCCAAATTAGGTTCCTATCATCAATTCTACAATCCAAATTACACTAATTTCAATAAAGATAACTCTGACAATGAGTAGTATGAAAATAACAATGATAATGTACACATCGATGCTCATGCTCCACCACATTGGAATAGTGATTCAATTCCACCAGTTGCTAATAATGAAGTTGTACTCAATAAAGATTTAATCCTCTAAAGTTTCAAATAAAGACTAAGAGAAAAACTTTTAGATCATACTCTTATATTACAATTTCTCATGGAAATCAAAAAGGCTAAACAAGTTGATTTTTCCATTCCTATAGAGAAGCTAGTTACATATGACACTACAAGGGAAATTATGTCTCAACAACCCCCTATAGTAGCCCAACCTACATTTATGCCACCAATTATATCTAGTATATCCCTATCTCTTAATTTGGTATCCCTTATGCAAGAGATTAGATCTCTTCAATCTAAGGTGTTACATCTTGAGCAAGGTGCTTCTAGACCTACATAGGTTTTAGAGTCTTTTTCTCTATTACATATGTCATTAGCACATCACATTGCTTCCATACCCTTGTCGTAAGGTCTTTTTCAACCCAAGATTACTATTTATGATGGCAAGAGTGATCCAAAGACATATTTGAGAGATTTTCATATAGCATGCTTAAATTATGTACCAAATGACTGGCTACTTACCAAGATCTTTCCATGGAGCCTAAAGGATTATAATTTATAATGGTTTTATAGTTTACCAAATCAATCAATTAGTGCATTGAATCTTTTAGCCGACATGTTCCTAGCTCATTTCAGCATTAGCATTGGTGACAAGGTTTCATATGCCCAAGTTGCACAATAAAAAAAAAGGTCAAATGAACATCTCATAGATTGTGTTATTAGATATAATACAATCTTGGCCAAGATGACTAGCCCCATAGTTGATTAAGAGTTACAAGTTCTCTTCAAACATAGTCTCTTACCAACTTTGCATGAATCAATTATGTTCAAAATATTCTCTTCCTTCACTATATTATGTCACATACTAAAGGAAAGAGAAGTCAAGTTAATTTCAATGGGAAAACTCAAGTACACTAGTATCTCAAAAACAACCAACAAGAGTAATAGAAATGTCCCATACAAGGTCAAATTCAATGATAACAAGACTCATAATCAACTGATAGTTAATGTAGCTTTAGAGCCCCCTCAATGTGTTGTTTTATCAGCACCTCCTCAACGTACATTTACCAATCTACTAGTTTCTCTAGCCTAAGTTTTATTGTAGCTATTAGATTATAACATCATATCTCTCCTTCGTATTAGGGAAGTTGACCCAGCAAAGCCTCTTCCATAGGGATATGATTAGCATGCATTTTATGAGTTTAATAGATGGCAATGATATTGATCTTAACACTTTAATTAATCCTCCTCAAGCAAAGAAAACACAAGATAAAGCTTTGAAAATATTCTCAGATCCCTTTCTATAATATTTTAAATAGGAGATAGGGGACAAATTAGGGGTTCACCATGCATATCATACACATCCACCACCAAATACATATAGGGCACCTCTAGTTTAATCACATCCTTTGAGCAACATGATTGATGTATATAATTCTAGAGATTTAGCTAGACCTTCCATATCCTTCTCAGAGTAGGAGATCATTAAGGATGATATGTACTATCATGTACTCTTTATTAGATCTCACATTCATAATCATCCTATTAATAGTGTTCTCATAGATAATGGATCTAGTGTGAACATGTGTACTATGACATTATTATAACATTTGGAATATTAAAAGTAGGATATTACATTGATAGACATAGTTATCAGTAGATTTAGTGGGCATATATAGAGTTCATTGGGTGAGATTGTACTTACTCTATAGTTTGGTCAGACACAGGTGGCCATACCATTCACTATTGTTCCTAATATAGGAGTTTTTGATATGTTACTTGGCTGACCATAGATTTATAAAATTTATTTAGTACCTTCTATATTTCAAAAATGAATGAAATTCATTCATGCTAATCAGGTTGTTACAGTTGTTAGAGTTCTATATGAGTTACCACTCCCCACTTTAGAGCCATCTACTCTACCATAATCACCAATTTCAGCTTTAACACTAGTTACAATTTCTCCACAAATTTTATTTCTTCCCCTAGTATAGATTTAGATACAGTTGAGGAATCCATCACCAACATAAAGGGTTCATACACCTCCATAACTTTATGATTCTAGATAACTTCCAACTACACTGTTCACACCCATGACAAACTCATTGAGATCTCATTTATCTACACAAAGAACACATATTCAGAGAGTTTATCGTACTACTAGATGGGTCCATAAGATCCTTACAATTGCATCCACTTCTCATAGATATAGGGGGACCCCATAGTTGGTTTCTACTTTAGATATTTTATTTTATTTCTAGTTTATATAGATTTTAGAGACACAATCTCAACATCTCTATTATGATTCTCGATCATGCATTATTCCTCAGCTTGATACAAGACACAATGATAAGGAGTCTCCCATGAGACTCATTGGTTAGTATCACCATTTCTTCAACTACATGTACATAGTCTCCTATGCTTGATTATACATAATTTCCATATGAATAATTTTACATAGATCAAATATTCTCAAAATACAAAAATAATACAAAATTTCAAAATCCAAAAACATTAAAATATGTCACAAAAAAATGTCTTGATTGTATGCATCCTCCATGCTTTACATTTATACTACTATGCTAAAATTACATTTTTTTTCTATGCTATTGTTTAATAATTTATCTACATTACCATTATTTTCTTGATCTTCTTTGAGTGTGTGAAATGACTTCCAGACCTTTGATTGCTTCACTCTACCCTTTAAGGGGGCATCCTACCCCTGCATGCAAGATGCACATTGATATATCTTCCCCTTGGGGGTGTCTTATACATGAATAAACCATCCAAGTTATGTTATTTCTACACCACACACTCTAGTTATCATGTTGATGTACATTATTTACTAGCTTACATAGATCATTCTATCAAAACTCACTAGTGTTTATCACTTGTATATTTATTTACATATACCTAGTCTTGTACTAACATGTCTTGCATACTTTCATACACTTTTTTTGATTATTTAGATGTGCTTAAATTTTATAGTTTTTACATGCTTTATCTTCTTGCTTAGTGTAGCTTGATGTGATTGTATTCCCAGTTCATATTTATTTCTAGTGTGTACCTTAGAAAATTTTCCAATATCCTTTGCTTCTATTCATGTGTGTGTCTTTGGACATTTATCAATTTCCCTTACCTATACTCTTCTATTTAATTATGGATTTCACACCAAATTTCTTGTTTTAATAACATGTGTATGTGGCATTTGAACATGCCTTATATGCTTACTTTCTATTTTGAATGGCATGTGCCCATGTCCCTTGTTTTCTTGGCCCCTTGACCACCCTTGTATACTTCTTACTTCTTGCCTTGTGTGCTTTTTACTTATTTTGTTTCAATTGTTTGAAATTACATGATATAAATAATGCATTATCTTACTTCTTAGATGTCATGATGGACATCATGCTCCATCCCTCCATGAAAACTAATAATTAAAAACTAACACTTTTAGTTCTAATTCAGTACATCACACATGCTTTTACATTGTTATATCTATCTAGGCATGCCCCTATTGATCAAAAAATCTCTCAATACAAACCATGTTATATCTTGAGATATATTATCAATTATCATTCCTATATCATATATTTTACATCATAACACATTGTAGTGTTCTTTTTTTTTAGGGTAGTCATTACAAGGTCTCTATTCCTACCTTTAGAAGAGGGGGAAATAAACAAGGGTTTTTTCATAGAGTTTAGAGCTCCTATCAACAAAAAAATCTAGTTTAAAAACACTCAAAATAGAAACCAAACATCAAATTAGTCAAAACAAGCCAAGCAGATAGTAAAGAATCCAAAATAGTCATCATATTTGGCCTAGGACAATAGCATTGAGACTGGATTATAACATTTATGGTGTTATTGTCTATTTATATCACTCTTATCTAAATAGTATAAAAACCAAAAAATTTAGAAGTAGAAAAGTGGGTTCAACTATAAATTTGCATAGCTAGACCAGTTAAAATCAGCAGTTTTAGTACACATGTTTCTCAAAGAATCTATATATAGGGGGCATCATGCATGGCATGATGAATATCACTTATATTTCTAGATATGATAGTTGGTATAACTTATAGATCATAATATATGTTCCAAACATCAGTGATTAGGGGTAATATGCATGGCACATTTATTTCATTTCTTTCCTAGTTTAGCATTATCCATACATTCTTATCACTTGCATGCCTTATTCCATCTATGAATGGTTGGCATCATTTTGTAGTGGCATTCATACAATCCTATCCTTCACATTCCTAAGTTTCCAAGTTCTCAAGTAGCTTCCACATAAGCTAGATTCTCAATTTCGAAGTGGTTTTCATATAAGCCTAACCTCCATCTTTTGGAGTGGCCAAGAGTGCCTAGTTTCTAACATATATTCAACTATCCATAACAATATTTTTATATTATAGTACATTTGTGGGATTTAATAACCATTGGTATCAATTCATAAGCTTCAATTTACAAAGCAATGATGGAGCCAAAGGTCTAGCTAGACTTTGTATTCTTGAGAAACCTATTAAAAGGGATTAGACACATAGTCTAAACATTAATCAACACATGCATGACCACCTAGCTTCACTTGGTGGGAGATAATGGGGCCAAAATTACATCCTTTACATTCTTAATCCACTTTCTAGGGAATTGAGCACTTATCTCTATTCGTGATATTACTCTTGGTATAGGATCATATAACATTACTCATCATTAATCCATATCAAAATAGGTTTTGTATTGGTCCACATACCTGGTTAGGTGTATTCATTTCTTTCTCTTCCTCTCTCTTATCTAGATTTATACATTCTTATTTTAGATATAGTGTATCCAGTAAGAACTAATCTACTCTTGTTTTTCTTGTAGACTCACACTTTAAAGTGTGCTCTCTCTATGCATAACCCAACATCACAACAACATCATGAAATTTTCCCTTATAGATAAGTTTAGGTATAATTTATCCTTTTATTTTATCCTAGTATTTTATTTTAATACATCACTAGAATAAATTTGGGGGGGTAATATAGTCATATAAAAATGCAAAATTGGTAGCTTGAGTGTGGCTTGTGACTCCCAATCCATATATCCCTCTTTCTTTCTCTCACGACCCTCATAGGCTTATTTCACTCATTCCTAGTCATTAGTAGCCTTTTAGACTTGATATTAGCTGATATAAAAACATATTTTTATGAACAATCCATCCCCCAAGTACCATCTACCTAGGACAATAGCATTACACTAGGACTATAGCACCAATACCACTCTTGTCTACTTTCATCACTATTATCTAAGCTCATTTCTATCCCCAACAGTCAATTCCTTCCAATTTCCCATCCTTATAATTTTTATTATAATGTGAGAAAATTAAATCCATGACCAATATATCCCTATAAAATCCCATTTAAATATTATTTGGAAGGGGTTGGAAAATATCACAAAACAAGCAAGAATACAAGAAAGACTACTCAAGCATATTTCCCTATTCTTTGCATATAACCATCCAATACTATTTCCAACTTATTAAAATCATTAAACTAGTCCCTATACATCTCAATCACACCCATTTTATCATTTATTTTCATTATCATATCACAATTACACCAAACACTTTTAGAGGGAGAAATACATATGGCTTGATCCCTCTTCAAAGTATTGGTATGTAGGCAACATACCCACATAAGGGGTGTGGATCCACATCCAGTGAATATTACACACACTAACCCCCATTATTATTTAAAATTTGTCAAATTACAATGGAATATAGGGTTTTAAGAGAAAATATGCTCTAGAGTAAGTTCTATAGGCTTTTGGCTACTAAAAGTTTAGAGATAGGGTCACACAGACCTACCAAATAAAACCTAGAAAGATTAGAGACTTAGGACAAAAACATAAAATAATGACTAAAAAATTAGTTCCACTGATTTCCACTTTCATCACTCCTATACAATCATAAAATTCGATATATAATCATGTTTGTGATAGTGTCCTAGGCTTGCACAGTGAATATCAAATCCTATCTCAGTCAGATTAGCATAGCTTAAGCTAAGTATTATTTTATCTCTCTTATTACTATTTTTATAAAATATATAATTACCAATAAATTTCACAAATTATTGGATTATTTTCCACATATTATTTACTAATTTATCAATCCAGACGCTTTAACTAAATTAGGAACAAAACCCCAATTATTCCCAAAACTATTAAATCAAAAACAAGTATTCATTGCAATAGAAAACACATCATTGTTTATTCCTAATAATTATTATAATAAAATCATATTTATAGTTATTATATTACTCCCATATTAAATTATAGGAACCCATGGTTTATCTCTACCTCTCACAATTTTCTTAAAATGGTTGCCCAAAGTTCATTTTCTTTTTCCCCTTAAGAACAATAAAATTATCTTCAAGTATCATCTATATTCTTGAAAGTTCTAAATAATGGGATCAAAAAATTATTTAATAAATACATTATTTCATATATATTCCCATTTATAATTTTTTATTAATATGCTTCATCAATTTGGTGCACGAGTCAAAAGTTACTCGTCATACTAACTAATTTTTGCTTATTGAAGCAATATTTTGATGTGAGAAAAAATATATCTCCACTTACTCTTAATTTATAGTGGGATATAATCCTCCTATATGTTCTTAGAATAATCATATTTTAAAATTTATTATCTTATGATCCATTTTTACCCCTCATGATTTTCCTGCAACAACTTTGTAAACTTTGTTTCTATTTTCCTCTTAAGAATGGCAATTTTCTCTTCAACAATTCACCTAACCACATGTAAGTTTGGATCCATAGGTATGATATGGGGAATAATAATACCATTATTATTTTTATATTCCCATATCAAAATGTCCAAAAACATGGTTCATTGATTGGGCATGTGGTTCAAACGTTTTGCATTATATTAAGCAACTTTTGACCTCTAAGGCAAGTTTTTATTGTAATAAGAAATGTGCTAAAATTTATTCCTCATAAAGAGTGGAATATAATTTAAACAAGGTTTATTATATGAATCCATTATTAAAATATATTATCTTATGGTTTTTATCTACCCCTCATGCATTTTATGTAAAAATGACACAAAGTTTGTTCCATTTTACCCCTTAAGAATGACCAGATTATCTGATATGTCAAGACACCTAGAAGTTTTAAGTTTGGAGAATAATTGTGTAGATAAAATTAATTTTTTTTATACACCCATCCAAATGTGCTCATAAAAACTATTTTTTGATTGGGCATGTAGTTTAAACTTTTTGCATTATACTGACCAACTTTTGGTCCTTAAAGCAAGTTTTCATTATGAGAGAAAACATGTCTTTATTTCTTCCTCATCACCATTGGAATATAATCCTAATAGGGGTAATTATACTACAAATTATTATTTTCCTATGACCCTCACATTTTACATAAAATGGAAGAGCCAAACATAGGTACAATCAATGCAAATAATCGTTGAGGTTAATATAACTAGAGAACATAGAGAATAATATTAAATCACATGCTATTATATTATTCACATTATAATTTATTACATTAAAAATTATAGTAAATTCATTCCTATATTCAAGGATTTTCATATCCTCACTAATATCTCTTCATATACCTAAGAATACTCACTAACCATAAAATACCTATTTACACAATCTATATATGAAACTCACCAAATAAGCTTAACTACATAACAAATATATATATATATATATATATATATATATATATATATATATATATATATATATATATATATATATATATATATATATATATATATATATATATATATATATATATAATTTTGAATTATATATCACATAATTATTCACATTAAAATATTCAATCATTTAACAAATCCACATTAATTTAAATTTTCCTAACATATATATATATATATATATATATATATATATATATATATATATATATATATATATATATATATATATATACATATATGTGTATATATATATATATGTATGTATATATATATATGTATGTATATATATATATATATATATATATATATATATATATATATATATATATATATATATATATATATGTATGTATGTATGCATATATATATATATATGTATATATATATGTATATATATATGTATATATATATATGTATATGTATATATATATGTATATGTATATGTATATATATATATATATGTGTGTATATATATATATATATATATATATATATATAATTTTGAATTATTATTCACATTACAATATTCAATCATTTAACAAATCCATATGAATTTAACTTTTACTAACATTTGCCCATACTACTTACATGGTAATTTTTGTTTCACCTGACTTAATGAAGGTAGAGAAGGAATTTATCAACTTCTAATTGACCATTCACTATTAGGAACACATATACTCAAATATATTGGGAACACATCAACCTAGTAAGTTTGGTAACTAAAATTAATAACCATATGTTTGACCTTCACTCCTATATCTCCAAAACACTTTTTTTATGTAGTACATCATGTGATAAAATAGAAAATACACCTCTTATTTGACATACACATAAATCATAATATAAAATTGGAAATACATGAAAAAAACTAAAAATAAGGATTAAATCCTCATTGTCACTTTTGTAGCCTCTACACATGTTTGTTTCCACTCAATCCCATACAAGTTATATAGTCACCACTACCATTGGTGATCATCTAAAACATAGTAGTTTTCACACATCTTAAATTTTCCACTATAATAGAATTGGCCCCATTGTTAGTGGTTAATGGGAGGCATATAAATCCTCCATCCGCCAATGCCTCCAACCTCATTTGTATAATTGATTACTCATTAAAATGGTAAACGAAGATCAAATATATGTCATTTTTAATGAAAATATCCCCCATAATTTGGACATATTCCTTACACATTAGATGTTGGGGTTACCTAAAATTTCATCCATTACAAGGAGATAATTTGACACCGATAACTTTGAGTATCAAATTTGAATTATAATATCGACATACATTAACGAATTTTGATACTCTTAAATATAAAATTGTTATAATGGCTCACTATAACAACCAAGTGATTCATTATACAATTTCACCAAAACACATCAAATGACACTGACTTAACATAAAATGCTAACATCAAACCAAATTATAAATATCAAAACTAAAGGTTTATATAACTAAACTAAAAATAAATAATACCAAAACCTAAAAAGTGTAATCTTAGATAATAAATTAATTTTTATGAAATTACAAAATGGTTTCACAAATCATGAAATGAATTTGTATGTTAATAAGGGATCAATTTATCTTTGATAGGTATAGATGTTTGAGCTTGAGAGTGAATCAACATAGGTATCTTGGGAGAATAACTTTGAGAGGAGGTCATTGTAGTCAAGGTATATATGTTTGAAAAACACACATGGATTTATTTGACTACAAAGGTTCATTATACATAAGTCACTTATGAATGTAAATTACATATGAATATTGTAGTAGGACCATTATAATGAGCCAAAGGTAGCTCAAGTAGGTTCACAATTTGAATATGGATGCCAATCCAGCTGAGTGGATATTCAAATTGATTATACAATATGATATAACATAATGTAGATCTATCAAAGTAAAATAAAAACATGCTATCAATCACACTCTAAGTTTTCACATGTCTCCATCTAAATAAGTATTTCATTGAATTATCAAGTGAGAATCCAAATCTTAGTCTAGTCACTACACATTCAAATATAACCACTATGAAAATGTGTATATTTTCATCACATATGAAGATTACTAGAAGTATATAAAGTAATGAATACTAAGATGGGAGATGATGTTGAATATTTATATAAAATCATAAATTAGACATATAAACAGATTTTATAGATGTATGAATGGGATCAAGGAGCATGAAAGCACAATTGAGAGGTGATAAAAATTAATATGTTAACTTGGTAGATTGTATATGGTGGTATTAAATTAACATGGATCATATATACTAGGAGAGTTTATATAATATATGGTAGAGAGCCCTAGTAGATCCATATAGATGTACACCTAGATACAAATCAATAATTTAACATATTAAAATCATGGAACAATCCTTAATACTTAGGACAATAGAGATATACTAATTCACTCTTAACTAAAAACTAAACAAATAATAACCCAAGTCTTATAATTTTACAAATAGATTTACATCCCTCAGGATAATGAATATTAATATGACCACCCCTAACTAAAATTATTTACTCTTTCATCACATTATCTTAATGTCACCATTTTGATGCCACTGATATAAAATGGAAGAGCCAAACATAGTTTCAATAAATGAAAATAATCAGTGAGGTGAATATAATTAGAAACTATAGACAATAATATTAAATCACATGATATTATATTTTGAACATATTCTCATTCATGACATAAAACATATATAGAAAAGTCATTCTTATAGTCATGGATATTCTTATCTCCACCAATATCTCTTCATATCCCTAATACTACGCACTAAACATAACATACATATTTACATGAGATATATATGCAACTCACCAAATAAGCTTAACTACCTAAAAATATATATCTAATTATGAATTATTACTCATGAAATTATTCAAATTATAATATTCAATTATTTAAGAAATCCATGTGAGGATAACTTTTCATAACAAAATTTTTCTTGTAATGGTTGTGCAAAGTTTTTTACATTTTTCCTTTAAGAACAATAAATTTCTCTTCAGGGATGCATCTAGTAGCTTATAAGTTTCCAGTTTGACAATTGGTGGAATGTAGATAAATTACATTATTTTGTTTATATTCCCATCTAGACATTTCATTGATTAGGCATGCAAGTCAAAACTTGCAAATGACCAACACTTTTTCCTTAAAGTAAGTTTTTGATGTGAGAAAAAACATGACATTATTTCTTCCTCATTGAGAGTGGAAGAGAATACACTAGGGGGTGATTAGAGGAATATCCATTGAAATTTTATGAGCTTAACATTCATTTCTAACTCTCATGGTTTTCCTACAATGGATTCTAAAAGTTCATTCCATTTTTTCATTAAGAATGATAATATTCTCTTAAGGGATGTTTCTACATGCCTATAAGATTCAAGTCTAGGGAAATAAAAAAAGAACACATGAATAATGACATATAAAAAGTAAATATTTATATAAAAATTATAATAGTGTATGATTCATATAGAGATCTGAGATAGTATGTATTTGACCATATAGATATATAAAATGGGACATATAGGCATACACAGTAGGTCATATAAGCATACACATTGGACCATATAAGCATAAAAAAACTATTCACATCATCATAATAAAATAAATTACCTACAACTACCCTTAGCACCATAACTAGTTCTCATGTTTCTTAGTGCCTCCAAATAAATTGTGCCTCATTTCCATAGATATAGAACTTGGGGTGTTGGATGTTTCATTAGGAGGAGAGATTATCCTCTCAACTTGTGAAGGATCAAATGTGTTTGACATAATATCAAAATACTATTATGGTTTTACAACATAAAACTTAGAAAATAATGTATGAAAAATTATAGAATTTAAAAGAACAAAATTTGCAACAACATGATTCTAGATTCATTGCATGACATTTAAAATGGTACCTATGTTTGTGTGACCTCAAATATATCAGTGATGGTGAATAATTTGGATCATACATATATGGATATATCTATGTGAAAAAATATATAAATAAGAAATAGAGTATCATTATTTGAAGTTAAAAAATATAATTTTACTGTGTTCTCACTAGACTTTGTCTTTAAATTAGGTGGTGTTGGGGTGATACTAGATCTTAAGACACAACTATAGCATAAGTTGTATGTTTTTTTATCCAATCCAGGTTCCCATAGCATCTCTCATTATTTATACAAGTAAAAATTGAAATAGGTTGAATATGAATCAATTAAAAGTAAACCTATTTAAGATATAGTTAATGTATTCCTTCTACATAAATGGAGATTTATAATATCATGGAATTATAATGTTAATTTCAATGTTTTCATCATATTATTTTAGTATAGAGTGGTACTAATATAATTTATCATCAACTATAAAAATAAATAATGAAAGATAAAAATTACATAACCTATTTAATATAAATTGAAATCATTCATTCTACATAAAGAGAGAGGGAGAGAGGTATAAAAAGAGATAAAAATTTAATAACAAGAGGAAACTAGAGAGGGAGAGAGAGAGAGATAATCCAACATTCTCTTTATTTATGTCCCTCTCTCTTCTTATGTCTCTATCTCTCATAAGAGATGAGCAAGGCCAAGTAATCAAACACATTAAAACTGTGGTGTATACAAAATATTAAAATAATATAGCAACTTGACAATTTAATTTTACAACCTAAGTGTAGGTTAATGTAATGTTAATCATAAACTCAACAATAAAATCAAATCCATGTGGGGTACCTAAAATATCATTTATCATCTATAAAATAATAAATGAAACAATTTAAATATTAATCAAGTAAACATATTAACATATTAACTTAATTCTCCTTCACATACATAAACAAACTATAAGTAATTACCTATGTGCACACATATGGTGAAGTATATTATTTCTATATATCTAGTTGTGTAGAGCTTCAAGGAAATAAATCAACTATAGAAGGAATATACTATTTCATACTAGTGTTATAATGTGCTAAATCAACTGTAAATGGAATATAAAGTTGTTTACTAGTTTTTATAGGTGTTGAAACAACTACATATATCATTTGTTATTGCATAATAGTGTCATGTGTGTGTGTGTGTGTGTGTGTGTGTGTGTGTGTGTGTGTGTGTGTGTGTGTGTGTGTGTGTGTGTGTGTGTGTGTGTGTGTGTGTGTGTGTGTGTGTGTGCGCGTGCGTGTGTGTGCATGTGCGTGTGCACGTGTGTGCGCATATAGTCTATATAGGTGTGCATGTTAGATTTATATATTTTCATATGGCACAATTAGTAGGTATTTTTCATTTCTTATACATCATTTCATACTAGGTAGTTGAAGACTTTCACAAGATTAGTCTAGTTTTAATTTCAATACCCCTCGCCTTGTGATTATTATAAAAAGACATCACAAATAATATCATTACTAATGCTAAGCATACCCTAAGGAAAAAAAAACATACTTGGGACCATGATGCAAGTGTGGAATCTTGGTGTGGATGTTTGGAGAAGAATATCATGCATACCCTCAATTTTCCTCTCTTTAATCATGATAAAATAATGTATAATGAGAAAAAAATGTACATGTTTGTAATTTTGATGCTTTTTGGGGTCTCTAAAGGGTGCACACACTTTATCCCATAATGTAATTATTACATGTGTCACACAAATGACACACACCCTTTGAGGTCCCAAAGGGTGTACATCATTTAGGGTTGTTACCAATTCATTTCTCACATGGTTTGTTTTTTTGTAAAAAAAATGTGTGTGCCCCTTTGAAAAGGGTGCCCTACCTTTATAAGAAATGAAAATGTTTCCTATAAATTACCCATTTTTTCACCCAAATTTGTGAATTCACCATTGTGTAGAAATGGGATCTTTTGAAAATCTATGGAAATTTATCAAATCATAATATAAAAGTGGTTTTTTATATGCATAACAAATTTTCCATGGTATTTTTGTCAAATATATATAAATACTTCCATAATATCTAAAAATAAATTTATTAGGATCTTGGTAATTTAAATGACTTTGTAACACATAAGAGCTATATGTAAAACCTAATAAGTGGTTAATATTTATGTAATACTCATGTATGTGTTTAATTTTAATTTTAATTTCATACACACACATGCATTCATGCACATGTGACATAGTGGTGCATTATATAGTTACCTAATTTTGGTGCTAGTCATATTATAACTACTTTTCATGTTTTTGTACACTTGGATTATTTGTATACATTTATCTATTTTTAGATAATTTCCTATCATGTTGGACCCCTCATAGTGCTTTTCAACCAAATTTCATCATAAAAACCTTAGATATCTCAATTCTCTATACAAGGATCCCTCTAGTCATCCTCAAACTAGATTGATATTCAATTTGAGCATTTAAATAGACATGACCATAATCAATAGTCAAAAATTATGCCATGACCAAAATAAATAACTATATTTTGGTAACCTTCATTTTGTGGGTCCTTTTCTCCTGTACTAATTTGTATGCCTTGATTTTCATTTCTCACTACTTTTCATGGTCAACCTATGTGTGAATTTATATTTATGGAGCCTATATATACAAATGTTTCTTGATGAATTTATAATATTATATCAGCATGTGATCTCATATCAATCAATATCACTCAAGAATTTCTTTTTTGAGTTGCATGTTGAGTAGACATATTGTACATTTGTCAAGTATCCAACATAATGAGCCTACATTTACCTCATCATCTATTCAATTATTTTGCCAATACACTTTTACCAAAATAAGTTCATAGTAAATCATATAGTTATCTTTTATTTTCTTGGATAAGACATGAAATCCTATCTCTCATTTGGCTTGGAACTTGGGAAAACTCATGAAACACTAGAACTACATTGATCTTTAACTAAAAGAGTTTAGGAAATGTAACTTTGCAATCTTCAAGGTGTAATGAGCCACTAACATTTCACATATTATCTATTATTTTTACATTGTAATGAATTAAGGTGACATCAAATAAGAGTTGATTTATAAACTCACACATCAATTCCACAAATTGAAACCATATTCTTAGTTATCTACATGTGTTGAAGCATCATATGAATTTTTAGATATAATATTACCAAATTTCCATAATCATATTAGCCTACTAGAAACCTAATATAATATGTTGTATGATTCATACATGCATTTATTGATAATGGTCAATTCCAGTCATCTCCCAGATCATGGTCAGTTTTTATATGTTAAGTTTAATCATCTTCAGAACCTATTTCCAACAACAAATTTTACTTTTAAAATTTGGGAATGTTTATTTCAGGTATTTATCTCTTCCATTAATATTTATAATTTATAATTACATTGTATTTTCATATCCTATTTTTAGGAAATTTCTCAACTGTGCATGGATCTAAACAATGATAATTATATTCAAGGTTAGTGTTTTTAAATCACTGATTATGTTAGATGCACATGTAGATATGTATGTGTATGATTTCATGTAATATTCCTATGAAATTTGTGTAAGTTTTTCACTACGTGGGAATGATGGTAGATTTGCATAGGGTTCTCTACTAGTTTCATTTCACTATGAAAGGTTACAAAGTGGAGTGTAGTGGATGAGTTGCAGTAAGGTACTATGAGGAGCTATACAACATGTCAACAAATGGTGGTTAACATAATACATTTTAATGAAATTATTTTCATATTTTTTTAAACTAAAAAGGTGAAAGTAACATCTTGGTGGTGCTATGATACAAATCTATTAATGAACATTAGATAATAATCACTAGGCTCAGTAACTAGTGACTAAATATTATCCTATTGTGTGAGAATTACAAACTGCGTATTACATATGTCACAAGAATCTAAAAATATGTTATCTCTTATATTATTATTAATACCATAATAATTCAAATAATAAATCATACAAATTTATCAAAAAATAACTAATATTTTAAACCAAAACAACAAAGATATGCAATATACATCCATGTTATAATATGAACAATAATGGATAAAAATGGTTTTATCATTTCTATGAACAACAATAAAATGATTATAATTTAGGCTAATATAAATTTAGATGAGGGACATTTTTTGGACACATCATACCCCACAATTTAACTTATTTCTCATCCTTGAATAACCATAATAGGAATATCTTTCCATGTACACATCACAAAAGACTTGAAAACCATCAAAATTTATATATCCCTCTCCTTGTCTAGCATAGAACCCCTATTTCCTTTATATATCGTAACATATTCTAGTTTACTCAACTAAACTAGGTGTTATCCTTTTTATCTAATTAGGGATAGGAAACCACAAGGGGGGAGGATTAAAAATTAATCCTACTTAATTTAGTCTTTACTTTTTCACAACATTGATGTTTTTATTCGCTGTCTAAAAATATAACCTAAAATTATACGTATAGAAAAGTTATTATTTTTTAGGGAATATTTAAGATCCTTCTATATTTATATGAAACCTTGGTAGGAAATCTTAGCCACTAGGGGTAAACATTTATTTTAGGATTGAGTTTGTAACCTTGTCATTTTCTAATCCACCTCTCTATCTAAAAGTAGTATCTGAAGTTCATTCAATATTTTCATTGGGTTGGGAGCTTCATCTATTATAATCAATATGATAGTTTTACCTCTTTATTAATATTTCATTATCTCTTTATTTTTATTTTCTTCATTTATCAGGTAATTCATTACATAAACTAAATAGGGAGACCAACAATTTGGTCATTCAAAGATTTCATTTTATAGAATTCTTTGAAATATTACTATGTGTTTTACCTTATTTTTTATTTAGTAATTTTTAATAAGTATAAAACTTGATTGATTGTTTATATTATAATATGTGGAATTTATTCATAGATCTAAACTTACAATAGAATTGATAATTGAAATTGAAACTAACAAGTGAGATATGCTAAAAATAATAAGTACAACTGATAAAAGATACTTCAATTTTGTTTTTTATGGTTGATTGTAGCAAGTATCTTATAGTGAGAAAATAGGAAGATGAAAACCCAAATCCAAAGGTAGGATCTATGGATATTTATGGATAGGCCTCTTCTCCCTTGACAATAACATAGGTCGATTGTGTCCATTTTCATTAATGTCACACTAAAATTATTGTTTTCCTTCTCTTTACCTTGGAAATCCTAGGGATATTTGTGATATCTAAAAATATAAAAAAATTAAAAATGAATTTTAATGGGCTGAACTAATCTCAATCACCCTTGTTAATGATTGATAATTGCTTACGTATCAAGATACTCCAAGGAGGGAATTAAAGAACATGCATTTCTACCATCTACAATGATTTTGAAATTGTGTTGTTTGAGTATATGTTTGTAGTAGAAGTTTGGATTTGATACTTGATAATGTTATCTCTTACTTTTATTTTAAATGATTTATACTTGTATTTTTATTTCTTCTAGTATATTATTTTTAATTAATAATAACAAGGTTTATTTTTTCAATGTGCATAAGTATATAAGTGATTAATAGATAGTGCCAAGCTTTAGGTATTAATGAATGACTTTGATGTGTGTTTATCCATTTTTTTTAAAAATAATTACCTTTATTTTAATTTTGACACATTTTGGATGGACCCAAATGTATGTTTCAAAATATGGAAACTAATTTCTGAATGGTGTGGTGATAAGGTTACACTTGGCAGATAGCTTCACCGTAGCAAAACTGTCTACCTAGTACAGACCTATCCTAAAAATATGGGATAATGATATTGAGGGTATAAAATTTTGAGAGATGATATAAATTAATTTTATCATTTACATTGAAATTCGTTTGTAATTGTGATGGAAAATATATGGGTCAATCCCACATATAGATAAATGGCTAGAGAAATGTAAGATCAGAGTCACATATTTGAGTGTATGTCAAGTGTCTTAGGATATGTTAAGAATTAATATTGTCAATTACATGTGACTATATATATATATATATATATATATATATATATATATATATATATATATATATATATATATATATATATATATATACATTCCCACCACTTTATTATAATAATTAAATTTATATATTAAACGATAAATATAAACTTGAGTGTTTAAGAAAACTTTGTCTTTGATAGGAATCTTCAACTATGTAGGACACTCAATATCAAAACTTAAAACAATAAATAAAGTGATCAATGTCTATACTTTAAATCCATAAAATATTAAGCTCTAAATATTAAAAATTTAAAATATATCAAGGAAATAATACCCCTATATGGATATAAAACCATGTTTCTCTTTAACTTGTAAAATATTTTGAAGTATTTGATTAACATTCCTGCTTATCGAGGCACTTGGAGAAATGGTTCCTCATGTTGAACCAATGATGAATTGAGAGCGATCAAGTCCAAATTCTGAATAAATAATCAACCCATAAAGTTTTATATATGCATTATCTAACTCTCATTAATGATAATAATCACCTAATAATGTACTAATAAAAAATAAGTTGGAACCATAATGGGTTCACTAAAAGTGATGCCAAGGTTGTTGAGGGTCACTAGAATTGAATGTAAATAAACCATAAAAAAAATATGGAACCACATAATGGGTTTAATATAAGTTATTAAAATGTCTTTTAGTGTCCCTAGACTCAAACATACATTACCTATAACATAACAAATCATGTTGTTGTAGATAAATCTATATTCTACTTGCATGATTGAAAGATAATGAATAATATTCATGACCCCATATTGATTGTAGTACCAATATACTTGAAGTGAAAAATATAACCATTTTATATTAAGTTTGTATATTATATTATAGTGAATATACACATGAACTAGTATTATGCCTTTTAAATTTTTAAAATACATATATGTGCATGAATCAATATCATGCCCCCTGACTTATGCCAAATGATATAAAATTCCATGCATCTATAAGTTCAACTATAATTTCATGTGAAACTTGTAATTGTTCTTTGTTTAAATATTTTTCATAGGCCCATGCATATGAATCTAATTATGTATTATTCTATACTCACACCTCTATAAAGTTAATGCATATTCATATCATAATGCCCCCATTATCTATATTGATGTGCCAATATTTTTCATGTATTTAATTTATGAATTGCTTGAATCTTTGAACCCCATATTTTAAACCTATATTCTATCATATAATATAATTTTTTAATTAATTTATCTTTGAAATTTTTAATTTATCATGGAACCTAATTCTTTTGCTCATGGAGGCTTGAATCCCTAATATAAGCTCACTGTAATTCTCCTTTTTTGAGAAGAGGGATGTAACTTGTAAGTCAATCATCTCAAACTAAGAGTTAATTATATTAATGTGATAAATATATAATCATGTAACACCATGTTATCATGTGGAGAGTATGTTATCATACTAATGTTACTATCATTTAATCATGCATGTAATATATTGAATGTGTGTCATACAAGTTTTATGTCTAGGTACATATAGTAATGAGGTATGTATTAAAGTAACCATCAATAAATAAAACTATGTAGTAAAATTTCATGATATGGGTCATGTCACCACTAATCAATCTCAACAAGTAAAACACACAATGTCATACATAATGCCAAGGGACATATAATGGATGTGAACATGTCCTAATAAACAAGGTCAAGGACAACATGTAAAGGGCATTAATAATGTCACACAAAAAATTCAAACACACAATGTCAAGTGGCCACACACAATAATAAATCAATGTATATCATATAATTCAAGATATTATTTATTTTAAATGAGCATAAACTAAGTGAAAACTAGCCTACAATATCCATATGTATCAATCTCACATCATATAAAAGTAACATATAAATCTATCACAATGTAAGATATGAGTAAATAGAAATACACCTATAAGATATGTAATCTCACATAGGATTAAGGTCATATATAGATATAACTTATGACAATGTAACTTATATAATAACATGACCCCAACATAGGCATGGCAACTAGGTAGAAGGGAATCCAACATCTAGGAATCCATGTGTAATATGTATGTCCTACATCACACTCATATACCACATGAAATGCATGTTTTTATTAAAAATAATATGTTTTATACCAAAATATGTGATAAATAACATATGTAAGGGAAGTAAACTAGTAACTCATGTTATGTTCAGATCATTATTTTTTATTTTTGATAATATTTTGAATGGTTTTGTATTTTTAAAATATTTAAATATTATTGTATTTTCATGAATTTTATTGATTTTATGTTATTTATTGATATATATGAAAAGGAAAGTAATAAGGATTAAAAAATATAATAATGGGAGGGATATGAATAATTAATAACATGCATTAAGGTATAGTGTGCACTAGATGTGATAGCATGACAATGTGGAAAAAGTGAAAGTAGGAAATGTGCCCTCCACTCTATATATATCACAAAAATGTAACACAATCATTTTTGGAGATAGGAATCTACATGATTCCTATTCCCTAATGGGTAAGAATCAATGTGTGTTCATATTTCATGTATAAGTAAGAGTATGTAATCATGTAAGCTAAAATGGAATCCAAATTATGTGTAGATAGTCAATAAGTAATAATTAACTAGTAGCTTACCACAAAATATGTTCCTTTTTAATAGCTTATTATCTTATATTTTTTTTTCCATTTATAACTATTTATTTTTGAACTTATTATTTTGTTTTGTTATCACTAATTCCTTAAAAGGTAAAAAACTAGTTGTAGAATTCAAAGGGTTGTAAGTATGTACAATCCTATCTCCAAGTGATGTAAGCCTTAGACATAAAGCTTAAATTTTCTTTTTTTTTATTTTGTGAACTAATACTACAATAATTTTTTGTGCAGTGATTACGTTTATTTTATTTTATTTTAGCCTTTCCATTTTTATTTGATAATTATGTCTTTGTAGTAATATCTAATTTATATTTCATTACTATATATGAATCATCTCAATATGTTCCAACCCCCACAAGTGTGAATAGAGTATGATATATTTACCCATTTTGGTTAATAGGATTAAAATTCAACTTATGAAATTTATCATTTGTTGGATCTTCCTTACCATTGTCATCACTATTATACTAATATGTAACTATGTAATTAATATCATCATAATTGACCAAAATAGGGAGATATGGTATTATCTCCTCTTGTTGTATGGTAAAGTTGCAAATGGTTTTTTATGTATATTATTTAATGCTTATGTTTGTTTATTTTTTATCCTCTATAATTGACTCACCTAACTCATATGTAATCATTCTATCAAGTTTGATGGGTTATAAAGGTGGTATAATGGAATGATCCTCGTATTGTGATTGAGTCATTTTTTAATATATGAAAGGGGTATCATCTACTTGAATTATACATGATTTTTTCCATATACAAATCTAATGAGTTTATGGAGTGTAGAAGGTATAACCTCCATTTCATGAAACCAAAGTCACCCAAAAAGTAATTTATAGTTAAATTAGTTAGGCATGACTTGGAAAATAGTAGGCACCAACTTGAGACCTATTATTTAATCCAATGTGATAGTTTAAAGTATTTAACTAAGAGTATTGCCAAATCCCTTTATATTTTTTATGAATTTTGAATGTTGTTATTATTGATACCTAATTTTTGTAAGAAACCAAGAAACCAGAGTTGTAAATATTCATTCTTGAACCATTATTGATCAACAAATTTGACTATATTTTTGTTCATATAAACTTGAATGAATAGTGGAAGATCCTAATATATGATATGCTTATGAGGTAAGTAATTATTATAAAAGGTGCCAATATTTTTGATATCTTTGAATGTATTCATGATAGAAGAAAATGATTTTAGTTGTGTATCACTAGTAATATTTTTATCCCACATAATTTTGTCTAATATATATGTGTAGAATTTTTATCTATTTAATAACTCCAAAATAGAAATTTTTGCAGAGAAATTCCATAGTTAATCATTGATATTGTAATTCTTATATTTTATGTTTTAGCTTGTGGTAGTTGGATGGGGTTAAGGAGGAACGTGTTGACCACCATCATTTTTCATGGAGGATCAGGGACCTGAACACATCTAGTGTTGACATCTTGAAAAACAAAATCTAATATAAGTCATAGAACAGTAATGGGAGGGAGATGGTAAGCGAGAAAATTTTGATATCTAGGGGTGGGAGGAACAAAATTAGCATTGTATTCCATTTGGTACCTAATGGTGACATGTAGTAAATTAAATTAGCTATCGAAAGAATATGAGTTAAGGAAGGATTGAGATTATACATTATGCATTTTATCCTTTTTATGATATTTGAATTTGGTTAATGAAAATATATAATGAATAAAAATAACATAATGGAAAGTAACATAAAATGTGATAATGAACCTTATGAGTTGGATCAAAACATAGAATCAAAATTCATTCATTATAACCATTATTTTATTTTGAAAATTTAATTTGAAAATAATATTATAAATGTATCTAGATATGGTGTGTTTGATTTGCAGGCTCTTAGATATATTTATCCTAGGTGTAAATAGTGAAAAAGGCCCAAATGGGAACTAATTACAGAAGATTCCACTATCTCATAACCACATTATACTGTGTCTAAGATAATTTGAAGGTAACTTCCCAAGGCTAATTACTTCCTTCTAAACTACATTACCAAATGGATAAATGTGTTATTATGTCTAATTTTTTTTTAAAAACTATATGTTTATGATATACCATGAGGCACATGTGGAAACTAAAGTCCCTATATAATATTATCTAATAGTTTTAGTATTGAATAGGTACCACTCACACCACAATTTAGGTAAAAATGGTGATCATTTTACCTAAAATGAAAAATTATATGGGTTTTAAAACTATTAGAACATAATTATAGCAATCAATAAAAAATAAAGAAAATTAAAATGAAAATAAACATAAGAAAATATTTTTGTGCATGGAAATCAGAAATTTAATCTGAAACCCCTAGGTCAAAGATAAATATTAAATCAGTGTTCAATCAAATCTAATAAATGATGATCATATTTATTTCTAGTTTATAAGAATCATGAATTCATCTAAAACCCTAAAAAAATATAAAAGTGATGCTTCAAAACAAATGCACAGGTTCACTAATATGTTTTATCCAATTTTTTATTTATTAATGTTCAATAGGTATAAAACATGATTGATTATTTAGACTATAATTTATGACATTTAAGTATAACTCTAAAATTACAATAGAATTGATTATTGAATTTGAAATTGAAAAGTGACATATGCTAAAAATAGTAACTATAATAAAAAAAATACTTATATATTTTAGATTGTAGTTGACTATAGTTGGTAATTAACAATGAGATATATCATAAGACGTAATTATGATAGCTTAGATTTATTGATGTGGGTTTTATGTGCACTACATAAGGTTAAATGAGGTAGAATTTAATGTTTTGGGATCTCTATGGAATGAGGTTCCACTTTGGGGAATGAGTTGTAGGTATGCAATTGAAATAGCTAGGTGATAGAATAACAAGTTGAGCTTGTGGATTATTTAACCATGTTTTGTGGATGGATGTGTGGAATCTAACACTAAGTGAGTTGGATGGATGGAGGGTTACTCTATTGTGGGTAGATCTCAAAGAAAATCAAAAAGGAAAAAAAGGATAAAGTAGAAAAGAGGGTTCCTTGTTCCTGAAAGGTCACTTCTAAGATTATTTATTTGGTGGAAAAGTATCTCCAAGACCAGTGTTCATGATTTGCATCTATTGCACACTCACTAACAAGGACAATTAGTAGTCTAGTAAAATAAGTATATGAAGCTTATTAGTCTCAATTAAAGGTTTCTCTCTTTAGGGTTTTTATTGCTTTCCCTTATCTAAGACATTACAATTAGACCAAAAATTTATCTAGGGTAGCTTTAGATCAGGCCTAGATGAATATACCCAAAGGAAATACTTATACACACCTCAAATTATCAAATCAATCTATACTAATTTTGTAAACCATTTAAATTTACCAAACCTCAATTATTATTGCATATCTTACATCAATATTCATTAATGGAAACAATAATATTTTTTCATAGCATTAGTAGACTTTAGAATTATTGAATTGATACAGACAAAGAAACTTAAATTCCATTAAAACAAAAAGCGAAGAAGAAATAAAAAACATAGTTGCATCACAATAAATCTCTTAATCTCTTCTTGTATATTGATTAAAAACATTGTAGCTTTGAAAAGAGTTTTTTACATGAATTTAAAGGGCTTGGGGAAAGTCAAATTCATCTTATAAGTATAGAAAAACATTATATTACATTAGCATAAATAGAATATAAGTTCTAGTTTGATACAAAATTGCATGTTATAAGTTATAGCTTACATTAGACATGCAATGTGTGCATGTTATTAAAAATAAAAATTTTAATTAAAACATGGATTTAAAAATACTTAACTAGCCATGAATAATCACTAAATACAAAACTATACAAAAATAGCCTTCGACTAAGGCTGACTTGGCTCCTACTTGATATTTTTCAAGGTTGTTTGATCTTTAATTATAACTAGAGATGAGCTGGTGACTAGAGTTAAACTTGTTATTATATTAAATGTGGTGATTGGAGTTGTAGTTGGGGAAAAAATGGTAGCTTGAAATAGATTTATAACTAGAGCTAAATTGAGAGGAAGATTTGATGCACTTATTGAGATAATATGGACTAAAGTTGATGGTGGTGTTGTAACTGACACATTAGGTGGAGTCTGATATGAGGAAATAGTAGATGGTGTTAAGGCTAATTTATTCTTAGAATCCAAATCTTGATAATGTTTGTATCCTTTGTCATGTTGTGCTTAAATTTATCTCATATCAAGGAGATTAGTTCTAGCTACCATATCTGCATGTTCAACTAGCCTCACATACTCTATCTTGGTAGCTCAAAAGCCTACCTAAAAGACTTCTAATTTAGTTTCCTTCTTCCTTGTACTCAAATTTGATTAAATATCCTCTAGAATCAGTATTTATAAAATTTTATTGAAACTATCTGAAGCTTGTTGTATCATTTGATCAAAATATCCTAGGTTGCCATCTTCCTAGTGTTATCTCATGTTACTATCAATTCTATCTCATTCAAAAAATTTACTGTGTGTTTCTCTTGTACAATTATCTTATTAAATAAAGAATCATTATTACTCACCAAATATTGGGCCTCCTAAGTCCTTATGACTATTATATTTAATGCATTGGATACCTCCAAATGAATCATCAAATTTAAATGGTTGAACGCCTTATTAGGAGTATACACCACCAAAAAATTCATTTTTTTCTCATCTTATTGAAGAAATTTAAAAAAAATTCTTATTTTAGTTACATGTGGAGCTGATTTGAATCTCAAAGAATGAATGGTTCCAAATTTTCTATATAATCTTAATGTCTCACTCTGTACATCTTGCTCTATGTTAGAGGGAATGTGGATTGTCTATTGCTAACCTCTAAGAATCTCCAACTCTTCTTCTAATTATTTTTTGGCCAATTTGGTTCCCTTATAAATGGCCAATACTACTTTAGTGTGGGTCTCCATGTAGTATTTGTCATCCTCACGGTAGGGGGTTTGACCCTTATTTCTATCCTATATTTTTTAAAGAGAGTGAATCTCTTATCTTTCTTCCATAATTGGGTCTCTGCCACTGCTATATTCTATATTCCTCTTCCTTACCCTTTGCACTAAGGCTATTGCTTTGTCAAAGAGTGAAATCATAGTGGGTATCTCAATGATCTTAACATTGGGCCTCTTATAAGATTACTCTCTTAAATCCTTGGTCCAATATAGAAGAGTTAGCTTTGATAGATCCAATGTCTAGGCTTCTATTTATGTATCCTTCTTAGGCTAAAATTTAGGCTTACTAGATGGCTTAGGCATTGAGGGAAAAATTATATTGGACCAGTATACATTCCCTAAGTGTGGCATGGGATGAAAAAAATAGATAGGTTTCTTCTTTGGGGATCTCTTTTTTCCACCATTGTTATGGTCTAACTGGTCATGATGTAGGTAGTGGGAAACCCAGATGAGTAGAGGAGGAGACCACTTAGGTGATAGGTTATGTCATGAGGAATTTGACCTCCCATATTTTTCATTTATTTTATATGTAATTATTATTTTATGTTGATTAAATATTGTGATGGATTGATTATTTGATATATTATATGATGGACATGTTGATCTAGATATAATCATGTTATGTTGCTATGTTATGATTCACTATAATGTTGTGTTGGTTACATCTTAAGATTAATTATCTAATATATTTTATGATGGAAATGTTGATTTGGATATGATAATTTTTTTTTATGATTCATTCCATACCACTTATATGATATATGATATGAAATGAATTACAAATGTGAAGGTGCATAGTTGTTAATTATCACTGATTGATTGGTTTAGAGGTACTAACGATCATATGATGTTATTATTATAATGTGTACTAATAATTTGATGCAAATTTTTAACACTTATTATTGCATGGGAAAATAGTGTAAAAAGTGGAAAAATAAATTATAGTTGTGTTTGGAGTGAGCTATGGTACCCATGATGAGATCATGGAAATTTTTTATGTTAATTGTTTAATATATTGTTATTAGTGATATATTACCATGATTATTATCATTACCTAGATATGTTGACATGTGCAATGAGTGTCTAAGAAACTAATAGAAATGGGCAATCAAGGGAAGGATAAAAGGTGGTTGATTCCTAAACCACACACCATATTAATCCATGTTAAGTGATGTTTGGCCATGTGTGTGTACCCACATAGTAGTTATGTGTTTATGTTCTTCTCCATAGTGTTAGTGTTGATTATTTTGGAGCCTTAGGTTGGATGACACATAGAATTTTTTTATTAGTTAGAAATGTGTCCATACATTATGTTTGTGTTGATTAATCCCTTAATCAAACATTGATTAAACTCTTTAATTATAATCATCGGATTTTTGGGAAAGCTAAAATTTAAAAGTCTCAAAACCTATGTCTAAAATCTTCCATTGATCTAAAAATATGTCCCATAGATTAATGGTCTAAGGGAACATTCTGGAAAGTAAAAGTTTTATGATTTCACCCTTCTAAGAACCTTAGGAAGGAGAGGAGACACAATCCCAAAATGAGACACTTGTATTCATTTGAATGGGGGAACAAGGTAGCAACCTCCTTCCCCATATAAGCAAAAATCTATCTATTTTCTCTAGAATTCTGAACTATAGCCTAATTGGAGACAAGGGAAGCAAGATTGGAAGCTTGAAGAGGAGCTAAAGGACAAATCAAGTGTAGTAAATTCATAAGGCTAGTACTTTTTTTTATATTTTTTAATAATTATTTTATGTTTGTTTATGTGTCTTGTGAATTCATACAAATGGAAAAAAATGGATTGTAGTCATGGTTAGGAAAAAAATTATTGATTGTGTGCAAGCCTAAGATGTACTTTGGGAAGGGATGTTTTTGGTTGAAAGAGAATCTTGGGGCCTATGTAGGCTACTTGATGGATTCCTTTCCAAGACTTGATTGAAAGAGAAGCTTGGGTCCTAAGTAGGTTGCTCGTTGGCTTCCTTTCATGAGCTAGTTGAGGGAGGAACTTGGGGCCTATATGGGATAACTGCTAGTTCCCATTATTATTGTATATTTTATGATAATTTTAAATATATATATATATATATATATATATATATATATATATATATATATATATATATATACACACACACACACACAAATCATTGAGGTTGATGATTATTTTTTCTATCTCCCCAAATACAGTCCTAAGGGAACTACACAAATCTATAACTACAAAGCCTTAAGGCCTTTTATTTCTTTGGGTTGGCCATGTGTTTGTGTTTGTGTGGAAGTCATTTTTTGGGCTTGGGGGTTGACTAGGGTGGAAACACCTAATGATGTCATAAGGCTGGGAGGTGAGTAGTCTTTCCTTGTTTGCAAGTTGTTAAAAACTTATGGAGCTAGGAAGGAGTACAATAGATTATAAGGGATAAAGCTAGTTGATTGTTTACATCACTTACATGTACATATTGTGCTTATGAAAAAAAGGAAAATTGTGTGAAATATTTAAAGTATTTTATGATTATTGTAGCATCAAGATACAAAATTGATTAATGATTGTGTAAAAGTTTATCTTATGCATTGAAAAAATAAATAAATGTTATGCTAGAGTATTTTAAAGTAAAATAAAATAAATATATCATTGAAAAATATTCCTAAAATTTTAATTTAATTATTAAAAAAAAATTGTATGCTTGAATTTAATTCAGAATTTGAGAATAGTTGTGCTTTTGAATTACTTATGTTTATACAAGATTTTGCACATTTATGAAGTAGATGTGACTTAAAACAAAAGAATATACATGTAAAATATAAAGGAAAAGATTTAGTTTTAAATTTCACTTTAAATTAAATATATCTCTTAAAATGACATTTACATAGTTGTTTTCCACCTTGTCACAACTAGATAAATATATATATATATATATATATATATATATATATATATATATATATATATATATATATATATATATATATATATATATATATATATATATATATGTATATATATATATATATATGAATAACTTACACACACACACACACACACGTGCATGTGTGTGTGTGTGTGTGTGTGTGTGTGTGTGTAATCTCCTCAAATTAGTTATCCATGTTGAGGTGTTGTAAATGATGTATCTAAGGTGGCCAAGGTGTTCATGAGATGATATATATGCATGGTCCTCAATGACAAAGTGTACCTTTGTACTCACATAGTTTACATGAAACCCTATAGGTTTTGGTCTTGTAATGGAGATTATTGATGATGTGTTATTGATGCAATGGCCCTATGTAGTGTAAAAAGTACTTGGTGTACTTTTTTAAGTTAAAATAAACCATTTGATTAGTCTGGTGAAGGTTTAGGTTATCATAGTCATCTTGGCAGAGTTTCTTGAGTAAGCAGATTGATGATGTCAAAATTCACACATGTGAAGGTGTTAGAAGAAAGTGATCACATGTATTTTTTTAGTTTTGTACCTAAAGAAATTAATGGTTTATATATTTCATGAATTCTTATGTTTAATGGTTAAGATTTTGAAGAATTGGAATTAAACTTGATTTTTTTGAATCACTAATTCGCCCCCCTCAATGATTTTAGCTCTAACAATTAGTATGAGAGACACACCTTATTTGTAGGTTTAACCATTCGAAGATGATCAAAGGTAAAATGGGTAGTCATAAAATGCAATATGGTTTTCTTATTAAGTAAGTACCAATGTTTAATGGATCTAACTATACTTTTTGGAATACAGGGATGAAGACCTACAACATGTCTCTACAGTTTGACATTTGGAAATCTATTATAGATGGTTATTATACACCCCTTACTCATCTAACTAGTGTATTTAAAAATAATTTAAGTGGGAATAATTCTAAAGTAACAAATGTTATCATTTGTGATCTAATAAAGGCTGAGTTCACCAAGGTGATCCATTGTAAGTCTATCAAGGAAATATGGGGAAAATTATAGATCATCTATGAAGGGAATTCAAAGGTTAAGTTGGCTAAATTACATACTTATGAAAGGTAAATTAAGGGATTAAAAATGAAGTAATAATATATGATATCATCTTATATTATAAGGGTTGATGAGGTGTTGAATATGATCAGAGGTCTTGGAGAGGAGATTGAAGAAGTTACTATTGTACAAAAAGTATTAAGGTCTCTCTCTCTCAAGTTTAATTCAAAAGTATTTATTGTAGAATAAATTCGTGATCTCACCAAGATGAAGATGGATGAATTACATGTCATCCTTACTGCATAAGATATGAGAGTCAATGAGGATAAACCACCAAAGAAGGAAGCAGCCTTTAAGGTGATCAAGGAGACAAAAGGCAAGAAGAACAAGTTAAGTCTTGAAGACTTTGATCTTAATGAAGATCAACTTGAATCCATGATTTAAATAAAATTGAATGTAATATTAGGTAAATATGAATGGAAGATTCATTTTAAATGTTTTTCATGTGGTAATGTTGGTCAATTTATAGCTAAGTGTCTAAATAGAGACAAGTCTGAAGATGAGGAAGCTCTTAAATAATCTCATCAGGATGAGCACAAGAAATATAAAGGTCTTAAAAAGTATAGAAAGTTATTTAATAGGATAAATGAATAGGAGTCATACAAAGGTAACATGAGTCTTTACCATGAAGAAGATAGTAATGCATATACTAAAGAAAAATATCCAAATAAGAATGTGATGATGCATCAAACAAGACACTATTCATGGCTCTTTAGGATGATGAAGGTGAATGTTATTTAGGAAGATATATCTTTGGTGGAAATAGCTCAGAGGAAGAAAATGAGAAAGTCACTCTTGAAGACAAATATCTAAACACCTTGGAAGAGTTGAAGCTTCTATGAGGCAATAATAGAAAGAAAGCATCCTTGATCAAGAACTATGAGGATGGAATTGGATTTTTTGAAGAATGAATGAGAAATGAACTCTAAGAGCATGATGAGATCACTCAACATCTTCAAACTTAAATTTTTACCCTTTCTAAAGAGATAAAGAGTATCGATGAAAATTGTGTCAAGTATAAACTAGAGATGGCATATTTACAAGTGAAACTAGATCAATATATGAGAAATCTTGAAACATATCATAAGATTGATACAAGTAGTAAGAATCTTAGTGAGATGTTTGACCATCAGAAAGTTCCTAAAGATAAGACTAGTCTTATTTTCAATCATGATCAAATGAAGGCAGATGTTATGACAAGAACATGTTTGTTGAATAGTAATATGAATAATCAAAGGTCTTAAAGTGAAATTTTTTGACTTGGTTTCACTAAGAATCAAGGAGAAAACAAAGGAGTCATCTCTTAGGCCAATACGAGGGCAAATCAAATCAAAAAACCTAATGCTATGAGGTACACAAATTCCTTTAATGGCCATTAGCATTATTGTCACCAATTTGGTCATAAGATCATTTAATACAAAATAAAAGCTCATAATAAGATATTTAAATTGAATTATAAGAAAGATAATGACAAGCATGAAGAATTTCATCACTCAAGATAGTCAAAAAGTCCACAATGAAATCATGACATCTTTTTTTATGGATGTCAAGGGATTGTTCATATTGCAAGGTATTATAATGCCTTCATCAAAAAATCAAATGATCAGGTGCATGAATGAGATAATTAAACTTCAAGGAGTCATCATGTAGTCCATACACAAGGTATGTACAATTAGAGAAATGTCATTTATTTCAAGTGTCAAGAGAGAGGTCACATAACAAGGTTATGCAAGAATGGTCAGAATTTTACTTCAAAGATGTCAATCCTAACATGAAGAAAAGGAGCCATAATGAATGGCGACCCAAGGAGGTGAATGAAAATAGGTTTAAAATGATTGTTTGTCATGATAAAGTAAGGTACAGGTTCAAGTGTTTAATAAAAAGTCTTATCTACCCATGTGGACAAAATAATCAATCAAGATTCCAAGTCTAAAGGAAATAATGAAGTTAAATACCCATTTAAATTCAATTTGATGATGAAGTAGGACTATAATTCAAATGAGAATATGGATATATGATAATCTCCTAAGTTTTAGAACTTTTAGTCTCTCTATGACAAGTGGGTGTCTCTACCTATGCTTCTTAGGAGACATCATTCATATGTAGAAGCAAAAGTGTGTGTTCTAGTTGATGTACAAGATGCTATAATTAGAATAATGGTCTGTAGAGTTGTTGGTCAATCTTTAAGACTAATGCCATTATGGTAGGGATTTGATGATCTTATGTTTCCCAAAAATGTGTTGATCATAAAAGGTCACTGATTAAGGGGGAGTAGCAAGTTCATGATATTACTCCAAAGGTTTATGATGAAAAGCTTCAAGAGACCTATTTAGGGACATTGGTCCTAAAGATAGTTCTTAGTAAATCTTTAAAGCTTGGTTTAGTTGAGAAAATAATGAAGAATGAAGGTAAGATTGATTTGAATTATTGAGAGGACTTGTCCAAGTGTGTTCCATGCATTTAGATGTTCTAAGTTGGTTAAAATAATCATTCATGATGATTTCTTTAGTTTGACTGGTTTTGTTTAGTGTTCACTACTTAGTGAGGGCCCATCATGAAAAATTTGTGTATTTGAGGTATATGAGACTAACCAAGGGTTGGGGTTAGTTGGATTTGATATGTCTAAGTGAAAAAGGTGATGTGGAGATGTAAGAAGGCTCCCATGATCTTTTTATGTTGTTTTGGCCTAGTGACTATTATGTAAATAGGGTCTACAAGTACATTCATGAGCTTTCAAGGTGTAAAATGAAGAGTTACAAGTTTTTTAGGTGATTTTATGATTTATAAATATGTGTGGACATTATATAGGTGTGTTACAAGTTTTGATATGTCATGAAGATGTATTTAACTCCATTTGAATATTTTTGATGGCTCTCGGGTATCACAATTCTTACTTGAGGGTTTGCAAGCCAAAGCCCATGTCATGGTTCTATGGGTTTCCCAAGGATTAATACCTCAATAATTGGTATAGTATTGTGATTTGGTGACCTCCAGGTGTGAGATAAGGTTTAGAAGCTGGAGTTGAATGAAATATGGTAAGTTGACCATGTCTCTTATTGATGTCTTAATATCTTAACCCATGTGGGTTAGTGGCCTTCCCAAAGGATTTGATGTTTTAGGCTACTTAATTATTTGAAATGGCCAAATAGGTACTCAAAAAGTACTTTTCAGTCATCTAGAAGTTCATAATTTTTTCTATGGTTGAGCATTTGTGTAAATGGAGTGCTAATTAGTAAGTTATTTTGTGAAAGATCTATGGTGAAAAAGAGGATTTGGGTGATTAAAACTATCATGAATGAGGGATAATATGAGTGTTCATCAGATATGAAGTTTAAAGTCTTAATGGTGCATACATAGGAAGTTATGGGATCTGCAAGGTTTAGGTAGGGTTACTAAGCCTCTAGATAAGGCTAGGTGATTCAAATGAACTTTTTGGTCATTTTATACAAAATAAAAAGGTATATTTTTCCTTGAATATGTTTATTAGCTTCATTTTTTCATCATATGTGCTTGAGAAAGAGATTTAATATCCATTCTTCATTTTATGGGTGGGTTGTGAAATATAATTTTAAGACAACTATGAATCTTCATCATCATTGGAGATGATTAGAAGGTGATGAAGGAGTCTTTAAGCTTAGGTGACTTAGGGGGATTCCATCTCATTTTTCTAAATGTGTTTTCAATATTTTTTTGGTATTCTTTTGTATTTATTCTTCATATAGCAATGCATGGTCAAGGAAGAGTGTTGTCAATGAACAAGTTTGAGGTAGTCATGGTAATAAATGACATGCATAGTAATAGGGGGACTCTATATAATATATAATATGAGTTACCTTATATTTTTTGGATTTGAAAATATTTAAAAGTCCTTAGGATCAGTAGGTAAGCCCAATTTGTCATTGTGTCAAAGGAGGAGAAAGTGTTTATAGATGGAAAAAGAGTATGTGCCTAGTTTTGTGTTAGTGTTTAAAAGTCTTGACAGAAATGAAAAAGGGGGATATTTTTTATGTGTTGTCAATTATGTCTCTAAGGTTTCCAAGAGTGTTCATGAGATGATATGTATGCATGGTTATTAATGACAAAGTGTACCCTTATACTCACATAATTTGCATGAGACCCTATAGGTTTTGGTCTTGTTATGGATGTTGTTGATGATGTGTGCTTGATGTGGAAGCCCTATAGGGTGAATGAAGTGCTTTGTGTACTTTTAGAATTGAAAATAATACATTTGAGTAGTCTTTTGAAGGTCTAGGTTATCCTAGTCATTTTGGTAGAGTTTTCTACGTAAGTAGATTGATGACATCAAAATTTACACGTGTGAAGGTGTCAGCATGAATTTTTTTAGTTTTGTTCCTAGAGAATGTGTTTCAAATTTTAATTCCTTGAAATGATGTCTATAAAAATTTATGGTGGTTCAAGGTTTCTCTACCAAGTA
Source organism: Torreya grandis (assembly GCA_037957365.1). NCBI lineage: Eukaryota > Viridiplantae > Streptophyta > Pinopsida > Cupressales > Taxaceae > Torreya > Torreya grandis. The sequence continues at coordinate 3,820,860 of JARHVA010000922.1, read as the reverse complement.
GATTTCATTGTTTTTATACTTGGTCAAATTTGCAATTTAAAGTGACCATTGAAATTCAAATATTTGACTTTTACGAAGGAAACTAGTTGTTATTTTTTGCCCTATATATTTATCAAATGAATTAATTTTATGATGGATTAAAAATAACATTGGTATATAACTTCAAATGAAATCTAGGGAAATTGATTAGGTGGTTTGACTAGTTGTACAATTGCATTTATTGTGGCTCAAAGTTGACCAAGGGTTTTACAATCATTTGTTAAGGACCTAAGAAGGGTGCTTTAATTTGTATTTATGATATTTGGATGTTTAATGATGATTTATATATTTTATAGTACCATAGACTCCCTAAGGATCATCTGTATGGATTTTGGAGGTTTGACCAGTCCATCTTCAGTATAAACCATTGTTTAAAAGTTGATTGTTTATTCGTTCATGGTGTTTTCATGTAAAAATCAAATGATTGAATAGTTTTTGCATATTAATAGGTGATTATTGATGAATTTAATAACTTTAGGGTGTCTTAGGGGTCATTTGGCATTGACATATGTGCTTAGAAGTGGTCTTGTGTTTCTATTTTACTTGGTGAAGTGTTAAAGGGATGAATAAGTCTCCATGAACCTAAAAGGGCTATTTAGGCCTAATAAAAGTGTGTTGTTGCTTAAGGGTGATCTATGAATTCTATGGTTGACCTATGTAGGTGATTTTGATTTTCTTCTAAGTGGGATAGAATCCATAAAGGTTAAGGAATGTCTTGTGGCTGACCAAGAAGGTGGTGATCATGAAAACTATATAAATAGAAAAAACAAAGATGAAGGTTTCTAGAGAACATGATCAAAGAAAGGTGAAGTTTAATTAATATTTCTTGATTAATTTAAGAATATATCAGTGTGAGGGATATGTGTGTGACCTAGTGGTCATGTTTCTAATGTGGTAACAATGTTTTTGTAGGGTTGATGGTTGAGGATGAGCAAGGAGGTGTAGAGTGATTGAAAAGGTTATTTTGGATGTATTAATAGTGTGTGAAGGCTTGAGAAAGTGTGAAGGATTAAAGAGTGTTGTTATTCACTATTTCTCCACAAAATTAGAAGGAAATCAGATTTATGGAGGTGTTGATATCATAGGTATTATGTAGGTGCTCAACATCTAGGGCAAATGGGTGCTTTTCCATGCTTAGGGTTTGGTGCTCCCTATGAAGTGGGTGCTTCACTAAATTATCTTGTTTTTGATATATTATAATAATATAGTATATTAGTTTATAGTCTTGAGAGTGGGTTTTATCCCCTATGAAGGTTTTCCACATAATTCATGTGTTATGTGCTTTGATCTTGCATTATTTTCTTTGTTCATTGCAATGAATGGTTTATATACTTCATGAATACTTATGTTGAATGGTTAAGGGTTTGAAGAATTGGAATTGAATTTGATTTTCTTGCATCACTTATTCACCCCCCCCCCCTCTCTCAGTGATTGTACCTATAACACTCCACTTCCTCCCTCTACCTACAAGTGAAAAAAAAAAGAAATTATACTTTTTTATAGTAGTAGTAGTAGTAGTAGTAGTAGTAGTAGTAGTAGTAGTAGTAGTAGTAGTAGTATTTCCTAGTAAATATTCTTGCAATATATTTGTATAAATAAAAAACAAAGAAATATTTATTATTTAAAACACACACACACACACACACAAATAAAACTTAATAAAATATTTATATAATTACATATAAAAATAAAAATAAATATATAATATATTTAATTAAAAAAATAGAAAAAAAGATAACCAAAAAAAGGGGGAAAGGTAGGGCATCAAATTAATCGCCAACCACCACCCCCAAAGGGATGGTGGAAGCCATGGCCAAAGTCGTTCCCTTATAAGGATGGTATCCAATGGCTCAACCACCCTTGTGTGGAGAAGGGTGGTGACCAAGGCCACAACCCTACCTCATAAAATTTAAAAGGAAATAACAATAACAACAACATATGTATTTAAAGATAATAAAAGAAATAAATAGATTTATATATATTTGAAGTTAATATATACTTCTATTTTTTTAGATCAATGAAATGTGTGAATATGAAAAAAAATAGAGGAGAAAAAAATATAAAATAATAAAGATAGTAAAATTAAAATGTGTGTATGTGTACCTGCACCTCCTAATCCAACTATATATTTAATGAGTATGTACTTATTAATATTCATTTTCATCTTCATCTCCAAACTTGCAACATGCAGAGTTCAAAAAAAAAAGAGAAAAGAGAGGAAGAAAAAAATAGAGCAAACAAATGAGTAAATAAAGCCCTGAATTCTTTTAATCCTCACTAAAGAGAAAATTACATTTTTTTCTTGTAAACCTAGATCTTATGGTGGGAATTAATTTAATCTTAAGGTGGAGGATTTTAGTTGCTCATCATAATTATTTTAAATAGATTAATTTTATTATATACACTTTAGGGTTATAAATCAAGGGTGGAGATCCCCTTGATCCAAGGGTTGGGATTTAATGTTTGATTGAGCCTATAAATATAGTTTTAATTTATTTTCAATTACTAGAGGAAATTAGATTTAGAATATTTTATTTATGAGTGTTTAATTAAATTGAATTGAATTGATTATTTTATTTTTCTATAAGTTATTATATTCTATTAGTTTATAAGGGTAAATTAATTGATTAGTTAAATTTTATTTAATTGAATGAAATGAGATCATGATTATTTTTTTGGGTGTTTAAATAATTTGAACTATTTATTTGCATTATTTTTATAGGTAATTTTACTTAAAATGTTACTAGAAATTTAATATTTCTTTTTGCCATAAATTATTATTATTTTAAAAAGTTAAATTGAATTATTATTTAAATTTAATTCACTAGTTGACTAGGGGTAAGTTATATTAATTTATTAGTGAGAGGAGTATGTGTGTTTTATATCATATAATATAAATCTCTTTAAAAATATTGTATGGTTTTGTGATGGAGTGGTTTGGGCACCACACTTTGGTATCAGATCCTAGTTACAACACTAAGAAATATATGGATTATGTTAATATATTTCATTAATGTTATGAAACATCATTAATTAATTTTTTCTATGCAAATGGTCCATGAAATAGGGAAATTGTCTCATGGGAAACTAGGTCCATGGTCCCCATAGAGTTTACTAGTGGACATTGCTAGAGTTGAGGAGGGAGAGGTAGATCTGGGTCATCAACATAAGCACCTAGATCCATTAGTAGATCCTCATCCAAACCATTAGAAAGACCTCATTGATTTTGGACCTTAGATACTAACCCCAACTCCATCGAAGGGAGTTGGTGACCAAGTAGTAAGGTCATAAGGATATACTCAGGGATCTATGCACCCCCATGAGAGTTCTCATGACCATTCCATATATGATTTTGAGAAGTATAGGTTTAGATCCCCTAGGAGGGATCATCAAGGGCCATGGTCATGTCGCCATGATAGACATGCAAAGTAGACTTGAATAGCTCTCATTAGAGAGTTTACATGATTACAACCACCCACCTTATCTGACTTAGTAAAAGGAGTGAAGGTTGAGTCCTATTTACAAAACATCACCAAATTGTTTAACACTTATGGTTACCAAATAATGCCTATTCCCACCTAGCCATATACTTATTGAGAAGACTAGCTTTAGCTTGGTGGAAGAAGGAAGAAGTCAAATCTAATTTGGATATTGAGACCCTCACTCGGGATTAGTTTTTACATTGATTTAATGATCAATATCTTATGAGACGTTTTAGATGCTAGAGGGTCAATGAGTTGCATTCTCTTCAACAACATTGAGGTATGGTTTTAGAATATGAGGCCATATTTCTTGATCTTTTACTTTATGTAGATTTTTCTTAGGATGAGTATATGCTCATTACATAGTTCGTTAGATGGCTTAATGTCGATCTAATATGCATAGTTCATCTTCTAGACCCTCTGACACTTTAGGTTAAAGTTGAGAGGGCCTTTATAGCAGAGAAGAATAGGGGTCAAATCTAAGAGGCTAAAGATTTCCATAGGGGTAATATGTAGAGGATGAGATATAGTAGGTCAAAACTAATAAGTAGGGAGGGACATTCATATAATAGCCTACTTTTGGGGATCTTTTAGGGTAAGTGCCACAAGGTGGATATTTCATAAATGGGCAACCTCATTTTTCTAGGGAATGTCCTTAGAGGGGTTTAGCTTCAGACAATATGGTGGTAGGATTTGAGCAAGTAGTGAGATATGTTAGTTGAGCTCATAGATTATATGAATTAGTTAATGGCTGCCAAGCTGAACACCAAGCCATAATTGTAGAGATAACTGGTAGGATTTATAAGATGCCATTTTTAATTCTCTTTGACCTTGGTGTATTTGATTATTTTATTTCACCACCAGTAGTTGACCTTTATAGACTGGTGGCATTTAGGTAGTCAAAACCTTGGTTGAAATGTCTAATATGGATAAGAAGCCCATGAAATCATTAATCCCTAGTTGGGTGTTGGATCTATAAGTTTTTCCCACTACCCTAGACTTGCATATTTTTCCCTTGGGATCCTGTGATGTAGTTTTGGGCATGGATTGGTTAGAGAACCATAGAGCTCATATTGATTTCTATGCTAGAACAATACATTGTCATGATGATTTGGGGATAGAGATGGTGATTTTTGGACTTCATAGACTTATTTCTCTATGTATGATTTCTACTATGCAACTCAAGTGAAACATGCATAAGGGATGGAAGTTATACATTCTTTGAGTAATTCATAGGTTTGAGGATGAGACTAAAATAACTACTATTAATTCGCACCCTATCTTACAATATTTTTATGATGTTTTTCTCAAGAAATTACCTAGTATACTTCCATGATGAGACATTGATTTTACTATTGATATTTTAAGTGGAGTAGAGTCGATCTCAAGGCTCTCTATAGGATTACTACACTTGAGCTCAATGAGATAAAGATTTATATTCATGAACTATTAAAAAATGGTCATATTCACCCTAGTGTGTCCCCTTGGGGTACACTGGTGATTTTTGTTAATAAGAATGATGGTTCATTTAGTTTTTGTATTGATTATAGGTAGCTCAATAAAGTGACCATCAAGAACTATTACCATATGCCAATAATAGATGAATTATTTAATCAAGTCAAGGGGTAAAAGGTATTTTCTAATATTGACCTTAAGTTAGGGTATCATCAATTGAGGATAGTAGAGGATGGCATGCATAAGATAGCTTTTAAGACTCGATATGTCCACTATGAGTTCACAGTGGTACCTTTTGGGCTAACCAATGCCCTAGAAGTTTTCATGAGTCTCATGAATGACATTTTTAACCATTATCTAGATCAATTTGTGTTATATTTTTGGATGAAATACTAATCTACTCCCACACCATAGAGGAGGATGAGGAACACCTACAAAATATTCTTTAGTGCCTTCAGGAGCATCAACTATATGGATGTTTGGCTAAATGTTCATTTTTATATATAGAGATCTAGTTTTTGGGACATGCCATTTCAAAAAGGGAATCTTAGTAGATTTATCAAATATTTGAGAAATTATAGAGTGTTCGACACCTACTTCAGTCACTAATGTGCATAACTTTATAAGATTAGCAGGGTATTATAGGATATTTATGCAAGACTTTTCATGAATTGTTAATCCCATTAATTCCCTTCAACAAAAAGGGAAATTTTTCATTTGGATACAGGAGTGAGAGAGATACTTTCAAAAATTTAAATAGCATCTCACTAGCACACCTATTTTTCTAGTTCTAGATCCTATGTAGGACTTTTTAGTTTGTATGAATGCCTCAAAGGAGGGAATCAAGGTTGTACTTATGCAAAGTTATAGGGTGGTTGCATATGATTGTAAGAAGCTAAAAGAATATGAAATTCACTATCATACACATGATTTAAAGTTTAATTCCATTTTTTATTATCTAATGTGGCGGTAAAACTTTTTGTTAAGGCAACACTTCATCATGAGGATAGATCATTTGAGCCTTAAGCACATTTTCTCTCAACCAAATCTCAATGATCAATAATGATGATGGATGGAGCTAGCATGTGAATACCATTTTGATATAAATCATTTTAATGTTAAGGAGAATGTTATAATTAATGACCTTAGTAGGAGATGACATTATCTTGCCACCATGAGAGATAAAATATAATTAAAAGATCTTATCATATCTCAACTTCCCTTTGACTCATTTTTTCTAATACGTGAGTTGTAAATTTGATTCTCAAAAAGATCTTATGGGAAAATTTATAGGGTGTACCATTGATGAAGATGGTTTATTACACTAGGAAGGGTGCATTTATGTGATAAATTCTACTGATTTGAGGTAGTTAATTCTAGTTGAGGCACACAAATCACCTTATGTAGAGCATCCTTGGTTAAAGAAGGTTCACACCAATCTGTGAGAGTTATATTTTTGGTCAAAGATGGATAAAATATCATAAATTTTATATAAATATTCCTTGAATGCCAACATCTCAAGGTTGAACTTCAACATCATGTAAGGCTCCTCTATCTTCATGAGATTTTGGAGTGGAAATGGGACACCATTTCAATGGATTTTGTTATTGGTTTTCCTATGTCTGCCTACCATCATAATGTGACCATGGTAATAGTGGAAAAGTTAACTAAGGTGGCACACTTTTTTATAGTCAAGAATACCTATAATTCTATTACAATAGCCTACATTTTTATGGATGACATAGTTAGGTTGTATAACATAACCTAAAAAAACATTTTTGATAGAAATCCCATATTCACCTCTCATTTTTTGACTGCATTATAGTAAGAATTAGGCACAAAGATTAATCCTAGCTTAGTTTACCATCCTGAGATAGACATATAGACTAAGTGAGTTAATCAGGTCCTTAAGGATATGTTACATATTTATGTGATGGACCAATAGTATTGTTTGGAGGAGTACCTCTACCTAGTAGAGTTTTCATATAATAGCAGTTACCATAGTTCCATCAACATGGCACCTTTTGAGGAATTATATGGTAGGATGTGTAAGACTCCACTGAGTTGGGATCATTTGGAAGATCATGTGTCCATAAGACCTTCCCTACTACAAGATATGGAGTGATAGGTGGCGCATATCCATCAATTCCTTCAGGAGGCACAAGAGCAACATAAGAGGTATGTCAATGCCAAGAAGTTGGATCAACATTTTTATGTTAGGGATAAGGTCTTTGTATGTCTATGACCTATCAAGAGCTTAATTAATTATGGAAAAGGATTTGAGATTGTGCCATAATTTGTGGGACCTTTTAATATCTTAGAGCATATTGGACCCATAGCTTGTTGTCTAGCCTTACCATGTAGTCCATCATAGGTCCATGATGTTTTTAATATTTTAGTTTTATGGAAGTACATTATTAATATATCACATGTATTAGATTGGTTTGCTTTTTATGGTAGAAGATAGGTAAATCTCCTTGGATCTTGCTAATATTTTTGATCGATGGAGGTTAGAACTTTAAGAGTGGGACCTAGACCAAGTTAGAGTTTGGTGGGATCAGTATGATGAGGAGTTAGCTACTTGGGAAGAAATAATACCATTTTAGACCCAATACCCACATCTATTTACTTGACTTCTAGGAGGATGTCTTTACTAGGGAAGGAAGATGTCATGCCAACTTTAGACTCCCTAATTTTACATTTATTTTATATGTAGTTATTGTTATGTTTTATTGATTATGGATTTTGATGGATCGATTATTTGATTTATTATATGATGGATATGTTGATTTGGATATAACCATGTTATGTTGTGTTTGTTAGGGCTTATGATGGATCAATTAGTTAGTAATGTGTCCATACATTATGTTTGTGTCAATTAATCCCTTAATAAAACAATGATTAAATTTTTTTGAATGTAATTTTTGGATTTTTGGGAAATCTAAAATTTAAAAGTCTCAAAACCTATTTCTAAAACCTTTAATTGATATAAAAAGAGGTCCCATAGATTAATGGTCTAAGGGAACATTTTGGAAAGTAAAAGTTTTATGATTTCACCCTTCTTGGCTCCTTGGGAAGGATAGGAGCTGCAATCCCAAACTGAGATATTTTTCCTCATTTGAATAGGGGAACAAGGTATTAACCTCCTACCCCATATAATAAAAAAATCTATCTATTTTCTCTAGAATTATAAACTATATCCTAATTGGAGACAAGGGAAGTAAGATTGGAAGCTTGAAGAGGAGCCAAAGAACAAATAAAGTGTAGGAAATTTATAAGGCTAGTATTTCTTTTTCTATTTTTGAGTAATTGTTTTATGTGTGTTTGTGTGTCTTGCGAATTCATACAAATGGGAAAAAATGGATTTTATTCATGGTTAGGAAAAATTATATTGGTTGTGTGCAATCTTAGGATGTACTTGGGGAAGGGATATTTTTTGTTGAAAGAGAATCTTGGGGCCTATGTAGGCTACTTGTTGGCTTCCTTTCTAAGACTTGATTGAAAGAGAATCTTGGGGCCCTAGTAGGGTAATTGTTGGCTTCTTTTCAAGAGATAGTTGAGGGAATAAATTGGGACCTATATGGGATTCTTGCTAGTTCCCCTTCTTATTGTATATTTTATGAGAAATTTTAAAAAAATATATACATATCTAGAAATCATTGAGGTTGATTATTTTTCTAATCTCCCCAAGTACAGTCTTTAAGGAAGTGCATAAATTTATAACTGTAAAGCCTTAAGGCCTTTTGTTTCCTTGGGTTGGTCATGTGTTTGTGTGTGTGTGGAGGTCACCTCTTGGGTTTGGGGGTTGACTAGGGTGAAAATGCATAATGATATCATAAGGTTGGGAGGTGAGTAGTCTTTCCTTTTTTGCAGGATGCTTAAAACTTATGGAGATAGAAAAGAGTATTACATACTTCAACTGATAAAGCTAGGTAATTATTTACAACACTTATATGCACATATTGTGCTTATGTAAAAAAATAAAATTGTATGAAATATTTAAAGTATTATATGATTTTTGTAGCATAAAGATGCAAAAGTGATTAATGAATATGTAAAATCTCATCTTATGCATTGAAAAAATGTTGTGTTAGATTATTTTTATGTAAAATAAAATAAATTAATTATTGAAAAATATTCTTAAAATTTCAATTTGATTACTAAAATAAATAAAATGGAATGTTTATAGCTAATTCAAAATTTGAGAATAGTTATGATTTTGAATTACTTATATTTATACAACTTTTTGCTTATTTATGAACTAAATGTGCTTTAAAACAAAATAATATACATGTATAATATAAAGGAAAAAAATAGTTTTAAATTTTACTCTAAATTAAATATAGATCTTAAATTTCTATTTACATAGTTATTGTCCATCTTGGCAAAACTAGATTAAAATATAAATATAAATATAAATATGAATAATTAAAATGTGTGTGTGTGTGTGTGTGTGTGTGTGTGTGTGTGTGTGTGTGTGTGTGTGTGTGTGTGTGTGTGTGTGTGTGTGTGTGTGTGTGTAATCTCCTGCATTTAGTTTTCCACTTGTTCCCTTTACCTGCAAGTAAACAAAAAATATTAGACTCTTTTATATTGAAACTAATAATGATATAATTGTATTTCTCAACAAATCTATTATTTCAATATATATGTATAAACAAATTAATAAAGAAATATTTATTATTTCAAAAAACACACAAACACGCACACATGTATAGAAACTAACAACAACAACAACAACAACAAAAACAAAAACAATAATAATAATAATAATAATAATAATAATAATAATAATAATAATAATAATAATAATAATAATAATAATAATAATAATAATAATAATAATAATAATAATAATAATAATTGTCAACAAATATATCCTTGCAATATATTTGTATAAGTAAATAAACAAAGAAATATTTATTATTTCAACACACACCAATATATATATATATATATATATATATATATATATATATATATATGTATGTATATATGTATGTATATATGTATGTATGTATGTATATGTATGTCTGTATGTATACATACAGACATACATATACATACATACATACATAGATATATATATATATATATATATATGTATGTATGTATGTATGTATGTATGTATGTATGTACACACACACACACACATATACATATATACATGTACACACACACATGTATATGTATATTTCTATGTGTGTATGTGTATGTATGTATGTATGTATATGTATATATGTACAAATACACATACATACTTACACACACACAGACATGTATATATGTGTATATATATAAATATAATATATTTAATAAAAAGTTAAAAAATATAAAATAAAGGGAAAGACAAGGTAACAACTTAATCTCTAATCCCCACCACCAAAGGGATGGCAATGGCCATGATCACAACCGCTCTATTATACAGAGGATGGTGGCCAAAGGCATAGTCATCCCTATGTGGATTAGGGTGGAGGTCGAGGCCGTAGCCCTACCTCTAAAAATTAAAAAAAGAAAAAAAAATATGTATATAAAAATTATAAAATAAATAAATTTATATAAGTCTAAAGTTAATATATATTTCTATTTTTCTAGTTCTATGGAATATGTAAACATTAAGAAAAATAGGAGAAAAAAATACACAATAATAAATAATGATAATAATAATAATAATAATAATAATAATAATAATAATAATAGAACACACACACACGTGCACGCATGCACACACACACGCACGAACGCGCGTACACACACACACACACACACACACACACACACACACACACACACACACACACACACACACACACACACACACACACACACACACACACACACCTACAACTCCTAATCTGATTGTATATTTATTATTTACTCATTAATATTCATTTTCATCTTCATATCCAAACCTACAACATGGATAGTTTCAAAGAAAAAGAGAAAAGAGAGGAAGAAAAAAAAATCAAACAAATGAGTAAATGAAGCCCTAAATTCTTTTAATACCTACCAAAGAGAAAATTAGGATTTTTTCTTGTCAACCTAGATTTTATGGTGGGAATTAATTTAATCCTAAGGTGGAATATTTTATTTTCTCATCATAATTATTTTAAATATATTAATTTTAATATATACACTTTAGTGTTATAAGTCAAGGGTGGAGAGCCCTTTGATCCAAGGGTTGGGATTTAATGTTTCATTGAGCCTATAAATATTCTTTTAAATTATTAGAGGAAATTAGATTTGGAATATTTGATTTATGATCTTTTTATTAAATTGAATTGATTATTTGATTTTCTATGAGTTATTATATTTAAACGTTGAATTAGTAAGTTTAATTATTTTTACCATAAATTACTATTAGTTTATAAGTTTAAATTAGTTTAGTAAGTTTATGAGTTATTATATTTAAATGAAATGAGATCAGGATTATTTTTTTGGGTGTTTAAATAATTTAAATTATTTATTTACATTATTTTATAGGTAATTTTACTTAAAATGTTACTATCAATTTAATATTTCTTTTTACCATAGATTATTATAGTTTTAAAAAGTTAAATTAAATTATTGTTTAAATTTAATTCACTAGTTGACTACAGGTAATTTAAATTAATTTATTATTGAGAAGACTAAATGTGAATTATATCATATAATATAAATCTCTTTAAAAAAAATTGTGGTTTCAAAGTGGAGTGGTTTGGGAACCATAGGTTGGCTGGTGGTTGTGTAAGTAGAGGTGGAGATTAAAGAAGTATAGGTTGGATTAGTGTTTGTCATAATGAAAATTGTTATAGTATGTAATTTTGGCATAGGAGTGAAAGAAAATATAAATGGAAATGGCATAAAACAAACAATTGGTAATGAAATAAGAGGAGAAAGGCCTAGGGGAATAGTGAATAGAGAACCCTTACGAGATTGGTCACCACTAACAGGTGCCTTTGCTTTCATTCCTTGCAAGATGAGTACTTTGGCTTGATGTACCTCCTCTTCATCCACTTCATGGGTTGGCTCACATTCAATTCAAGGTTATGCCTCTCTACTTTTTACTTATATAGATTAAATATGTGGGCTCTCTGTCATGTATTTTATTTGATAACAAATTGTTGTTCTCTCAGCCTAAGGAGTATTCACTTGTTGGGTAGGAGAGGGAAGATTCATATTAGATGTTATGGATTCTAAATATTCCAAGTAAGTTTCATCTCTTCCTCATTATAAGAGTCTAGTAAAATTATCTCCACTTCTTTTGTAATAGTGTTATCCTTTTCCTACATTATCTCTTTTACTAATTCATGTTTGGCCTTCCTTAGATAAATAGTATATGCCTGATGTGGAGGATTCTATTATTCCTCTTCATGAGTATTAGTTGATGTCTCTCCTATCATTTTCTAATCCTCATGATCTCTAGTAGTTGATTTTTCCCCTACCACTTTATCTTGCTCTTTTGAGTTATCATCACAATAGGTGGATGTTGGGGGTCTTGCATTTGGTCTAGTGTCTCTTGGAAACATCTTCCACCCTATAAGTTAGAGGATATCCATACCCTTGGCGGTGGGATTCTAAATTTATCTTAAACAAGTGTAAGGTATGGATCTAATCGTATTATCCTCAACAAATCTTCACTTAGGCTAGAAGTCTCAACACTTTCCTTTACTTCATCATCTTTTGTATTAAGGAACAAAAACTCATGGTCAAAAGGTTCATACTTGTATGGGATGCTGAGATTGTGAATATTTTACTACACTCTCCCATGAGGGTCTCAATTCTTATGGGGTAGAGTGGCTAAGGCATAAGCCTTCCTTGCTTTCTTAGCCTCTCTCAAATGTATTTTGTATGTATATTTCATCCTCCCAATAGTGAGATGGGATACATGGAAATTACTTATATTACTCTTTGTCAAGAACTCATCTATACCATTCCATATTTGGAAATAAATATCTTGTTTTATAACTTTAAATTGGATAAATTTAGGGATCCAAAGATGGTCTACCTTATGCCCAACAACTATGATAATTATATAATCTAGGTATAACCAATAATCACCCAAAGATATGACTATATTGGAAATGTTTTTAAATACCTTAGCTAGAAGATAGCCATGAATTTCAATCCAAACTTGATGATAAAGGTTATCTAAAATTATACTAATATTCCTCACATATGCATATATGTGAAAAAAATAATAAAAGTCACAGATTATGTTTTTGATATAGTCATGGTGAGGATTCTACAAATCAGCATTATGTCTATAAATAGTTCTCATGACTACATATAAAAGATATGACATCATGTATAATTTTCCCTCTTAGGGCCTCTTGTCCTTGTATAGTATTTGTTTATGTATTCAAGTAATAATAACCTCCCCCAATGCATAAGTGAGATATAAAGTGATGAGTAGGTCAAGTAGGGGCACCCATTCTAAATGTAGGAAATGAATGCTTGGGTTACCAAAGAGTTAATTTAAAAATGGTATGATAAAATTAATTCCCATCTAGAATCAGGTGATGGGCATGGGGTTCTTCAAAATTTCCTTCACAATGAAAGTATTACCTAGGTGAATCCATTTACCTATTGATTATTCCACATTATTTTTTTCTTCCAAGTAACCACACTGTGTAAGTCAAATATAACATCTAGAATGGAAAAACATAAATACTTTATGAATGCATCACCTAAGATTTATGTAATGACTATGTTGTTAGTTACATATTTTAGATAGCCACCATATTTAATTTTAACTTTGAATAATAAGTATAACAATAAGTCAATGCATGTCATGACATCTATCTTGGCATATGCATAGAGGAGTGCTTGGTGCTTGAATGGAAGCAAGTCAACTAAAAATTATTTCCCTTATATTAAGATGTTCTCCTCATATTCATACATATCAATGTTCTCTATGACCTCCCATAGAGCTAAGTAATTGGCATGAAGACCATCAAACACTATTACATAAAAAACTATGTCTAGGTATTGGATGGAGTCCTTAATGAAGAACCTAGATGGTGATGGATCTCTCTTGGATTCCTTGGATGAATATTCCATTATTATTGGTCAATATTAGTGTGATTAAATATATTAAAAATGGTGGTCTAAAACTCTATTATACAAATTATATTTTTGTTAGATGTAACTAGGCATTTTGAAATTGTAGAAGGCTATGTGCACTCGAGCTCTTGAAAATAAAATGAGTTAAACTCAGTTGGGGGATTGATGTTATAGTTTTCTATATTTATTCTAGTTCATAAAACACTAGTAATCAACATATATGAGCTTATCACCTTAATTAAATTTGATCTTGACCACCTAGGCCTAGTGGACACAACACATATGATGCTTACTCATTTGTAGTGCTATGATGTTACTTTTTATTTTGACACTTATCACTACATGGTTTAATCAAGGTTTAATCTTTACATTTGGGCTGATTAATGTGATATGGTGAGCCAAAGATTTCAAGTGAGCCCAAGATTTCAAGTGAAAGACCCTAGGAGAGATTCATTTTGGAAGATTTATATAAAATTCATCAAAGGGGAAGTTCCTAAATGAAAGGCTCAAAATGAAAGTCACCAAAGGAATAGTTCCCAAAAACCAAATTTTCTTTGGGGAGATTATTGTTAGAGAGGAATTTACTCCAAAGAAAGTTTCTAAAGACCAGAACCTTTCAAATACAAAAGATTATAAATTAAATTAGTTGCATAAGAAGTTCCAAACAAAATGATCTGAATAAAAGTTCCCAAATAAAAATCTATCGATTGGAACACAATTCAAAATAACAGTCCTGACCAAATAATTTTTGACAGAAAAGTTTCTGAAAAATAAAATGTTGAAGACTAAAAATATCTAAAACTCCAAATAAAATAATCTAAATAAGTAAATATTAATAAAATAACCTAAATAAATAAACCTAAATACATGTCATACATGGAAAAACTTCAAAATTTTCCATTAATAGATTAATTTCAATAAGTCCTAATGGAAAGTAGATGCATCCAAAAGTGATTCAGTGTTCAAAACATCAAGTTTTTATTGATAATAATAAAACCAATCCAAACATACACAAATAATAAATCAATCCTTTAAAAATAAAGGGGTCCTCATTTTTCAAAGCAAAAATCCAAGATGGGGTGTGTTGAATACAACAAATGGCATCTCATGGGGTTGAATACTCTCAGGATTTAAAAAACCTAGAATATATAGTCTTGTAATCACAATATCAACCATGAACCATGATAAAATAAATGATTAAATAAAAAATAAAAAATAGACTCTTAATATTCCATACAACATAATAACTTCACTCATACCTTAGACCTATGTGTGGGATATTGATATTCTTTATTCCTTATCAAAGTGTTTTAGGCAAAGGCATGGGGTGATTTTTAGGTTTCATTCTAATTGAGTGTTAAGTTCATTAAACTTTAGGGAGCTTGGTCATTGGTCTACTTTCGCCAAAGCATCCATAGCCCCAAAAAACATACCTTTGATCACCTTTTCCATATCCCACATGATATTTCCCATGATGTTTGATACATTTATCTTATTTCATCATGTAGGCTTTTAATCCTATTTGATTTTCTTTTGGAATTCTAGATTATGCCTTTTATTTTACTTTTCCTTTTTTTTTCTTTTTGAATGAAAGAGGGAAGAAGGTGACTACCATTAACTAGTTTTAGTAAAATTTGTTTATTCAAAATGTCCTTGTCAACTTTACCCATGTAAATGGTTTTTACCTCAAACAAGTATTAGCATTGAATTTGAATTTGGCCCAAGGGGATAAGGAAATATTTATAAATTTTCACAAAACTATGGGGAAAACTTTTACATACTTGATGGAATCATTAGCTTTGTAACATAATCATGGTTAACACTCTCATTGCTTCCTTGGATTAGGAATTATGAACTACAATATGCAACACCCACCAATTCGAGTTCGATTCAAAACATATAGGTTGTTTTTTTTATTATCCCAAGAGTGATAAATTATATTTCCATGAAATCAAAGGAAAAATATTTTATAAAGTGAGAAACTACCTAAAATAAAACACTAGACTAAGCAAAGCAATATACAAAAAGTAAAATATAGATAATCTAAAAATCATAAACTACTCTAATGGAAGAAAATGACTAAAAATAGGAATATAAATAATAAATAAAATATATCCTACTCCTATATTTACCAGAACATCCATTTTTACTTAGATAACTCTCTATATGGAGAAGCCATGAAGTAATGCTTCAAAAATTATCCATTGACTATATATGTCAATTCATTACTTTGAAGGTCTTTCAAATGGAAATCATTATTACCCAAGATATCAAAGATATGATAAGTTCCAATCAATAATGGGGTGAACTTGTCATGAATTCTTTTATTTTCATGGCATTTTTCCCATAGAAGCACCAGATCACAAATACTAAATGCTTTAGATTTCACTATCTTATCGAACCATATTTTGACTACACATTGATGTTTGTTGAATTTTTACAATGCTTAATTCTTGTAATATTTCATTTCAATGAGGTCTAGTAATCTAGAATTTATATTCTCACTAGAATCCATGTATTCCTACATAAATTGATATGCTAACAAATTCAACATGATTGAGAACACTAGTTGTGTACCATAAACTAATAGATATGGCAAGGATTTAAGGTTTTACTTATACTAATTTTGATCTACCTAGAGTGTGTATTTAAACAAGAGATGACACTCTATAGTATACTTATTGATAGCATAAATGAGGTTCTTATTGGTTGATTAATCCAATCTACTCCCTTGCAGGTAATGATTGGAAGATGATTTGATTATCATGGGCCCATTCTATAAACTCATCTGATTGAAATGTTGGCGCATTATCATAAACAAAATAAATAGGTGTGCCAAACTTTATTGTGATATTCTCTTCAAGGAAACTAATCACATCTTGGGCTCTTGAGATCTTTTTGTCTATTGCCTTAGTCCATTTAGTGTAATAATCTATATCACTAAGCACAATTTTATGCCTAGCTAAAAAATAGGGTTTATGACACTAATGGAATCTAAGCTCCATTGGTTTAATAGACTACCTTAAATCATAGGCTATAGTGGAATTACTTCATGCAACTCTCTTTTTGCCAAGACTTAGTATTCATGGCATGTCCTTACATGGAAGTGAGCATCTTTGAATACTATTGGACAATAATAACCTATTTTGAGTATTTTATGGGTTGTAGTATTGCCAAATGGATGGTCATTTCCAATATTATGATGCACATTTTTCAAAATACCTTAGGGTTATTCACATGACACACATCTTGAATAGATGACTTCATATTTATTCCTAAAGAGGATTCCCTTTTTGATCATATAATGAGTATCTTTGAGCCTGAAGACTCACTTTTTTCTCTCTTTATTTCTTGGGGGCATGTTCTAATGAGTAAGAACTAAATAATACATAAATACCAATACTCTTGGGAAACCTATTTTTGATAGATTTCTTCGATGGTGATGTGTGGGTTTGGTTCAGTCATCAACTAAATAATGCCTTCTCCTCTAATGATATTGGTAAGTTTAATTTCAATATTAAAATATTATAATTTCACGATCCATTTACCCCTATGCTCTCCCAATTCATTATTACTTATCATAAGTTGGATAGCATGATCTAGTATAATGGTGATGGTCTTATTCCATATGATGTAATGCCTAAAATTATTAACTACTTTGATAAGGGTGACTATTTTCTTGTCAATCAAGGATTATTTGAGATCTGCATATTTTAAGTTGGTGCTCATAAAATTGATAGGGTTTTCACTTTCTTCCCTCTTTTATGTAAGTATGGTAGCAATGGTATGCTCTGAAGTGAATGATTACAATAAATAGTATTTATTGAAATCTAGGCTTATTAGTAATAGGGCCTATGATATAACTTTTGTAATGTACTAAGTCTTATGATATAACCTTTTTAATGTCTTAAAAGTAATTCTTAACTTCAAGTGTTTATTCCACTTTAGTTTCATGTTTTATCATTTCATTTAGGGGTCTGACAATTTTTTCAAAACATGATATGAATTTGTGCGTAAAATTAATCTTACCAAAGAGGTATTTGAGCTCCTTTTTGTTATTTAGGAGCATTATCTTTGAAATTCCTTGGATTCTATATTGATGAATGGTAATCCCATCTTTATTGATAATGTGTCCCATCAATTTGCCTTAAATAATGCCAAATATACTCTTCTTGGGGTTTAGTGAGATACTAAAAATTTTACACCTTTAAAAAATGGAATAAATATGCTCGATATAATTATCTTTTTTCTTATAGAATACAGTAAGATCATCCATGTATATAACTATGCATTTGAATATCATTCCCTAGAATGCATGATCCATTGATATTTGAAAATTAGCTCCAACATTGATAAGCTTAAATGTTTATTTATTTTTATTTTTTCTAATGCATATGTTCCCCATGTTATTATAAATGTGGTTTTCATTGGGTAATTGCATAAATTTGGGGGAAAAAATGTGGAATACATGTGGACATGATTTTCCTAAAATTTCCAAAATCTGAACTTCTATAGATAATTTGAGATATCTACACTCCAAATTTGAAGATAGTGTAAAAACATGAAATGTAGCATTTTGAGTCTAGTTTCCAAAACACTAATGTTTTTTTTTTAAATGGTTAAGTATAACTAGGTCAAAAATATAAAATTTTAAGAGGGAATATTATTTTTTCCAAAAAACATAATAGATAGATGGCTATGTATTGCACCATTTTTTTAGCAGTGTTTAATATTATTTGAAACCTTTTAGGGAAAATTTAGTTAAGATGTTCTAGTTTGTGTCTTATATTTTTTTTTATTTTTCAAATGAATAATTTTCTTTATGAATTTTTAAAGTAAATAGATCCTAAAAATTGACAAAAAAATGGATAGCCATCTGTACAATGTGACTAACTACCTAAAAAGATGAAAAACAATTGCTTTAAAATGTGTGTAGAATTAGGCCTAGTCTGTGACCATATAAATTACTTTTCACTTTGATAAATGAAATACAAATTACATGAACATGTATTGGAATGTATGTTTGTGGCATGTAGTGGCCTAAAAAAGGTATTGTTATAAATAAACATAGTTTAAAGCCTTAAATTTGTCTAAAAATTATAAAAATCATATTTTTTGAAAAAGGAGAGCATCCTCATCATGATGGTATTAATTTTTTGAATTTTCATGTTGAAATTATTAGTGCATAAAAACTCAGTTGTGCATTGACAGTCCAAGCCTTTAGCTCAAGAATCTGAGCCATTCTTGAGACAAAAGTCATGGGAATTAAATTCAAATTAAAATAGCATGATCACATTAATTTATAATGTGATTGCATTAATATATAACATGATCGTATATTGTAAAAATAATAGTGTGATCACCTTACTATTGTTTTACACATTAAAGTAACAAACATTTAAAAGGAATTGGTTAAAAGGTAATGTTATCACATTATGAATAATATGATTATGTTATTGATAATGTGATCATGTTACTGATAATGTGATTGTGTTATTAATAATGCGATCACATTATTAATAAAGTGATCACGATATTGATAATGCAATCATGTTATTGATAACATGATCATGTTCTTATTGTTTTTCACATTAAGTTATGTGGGATTTGCACATGAAGGCATATTTGGCCATAATATTATATTTAATACTCTAAATGTTAAATATAAGTATAAGTTTACATTTATTTTCTTATACTTTAAATTTGTTTTAGTAAATATAAGAAATTAGGGTCACTCATCATATGATAGAGTTAGTCTTGCAGTTGCATACCTTACGATGTGGAAAATATTTTTTCAAACTCCAATCTGGTAATTACCTAGGCATTTTTAGGGTTTAAAAACTTAGGGATTTTAGGGCATAATTTTTGCAGTTTATGTCCATTTTTAGTAAACATATAGTCATTTTTTATGATTGTGTGCCTTTTAAATTGATTCCTAGCATTTCTAAGAGTCTAAGGTTTGTAAAAATTGAAGTTTGAAAACCACTTACTTTGATATTAATGCAAAGTGGTGTGATTTTGGTAGCATAAGTCACATTAATGATCTACAAACATCAAACAACCACTTTATGTTAATTTCACTTATTCATAGTCTATCCCTCATCTTTGATCACTTCTTACTCATTCCTCATCACCCATAATCACTCTCTCATCATTATTAATTATCCCTAATCACTCCCTTATTAATCCTCACTATCCCTAGTCATCTCTAATCACTCCCTCATCATCCCTAATTACTCTCTCATTAATCCTCACTATCCTTCATCATCCCTAATCACTCATTCCTAATCCTTCCTCACTCCCTCATTAACCCTCATCATCCCTCATCATCCCTAATCACTCCCTCATTGGATCTCATAATCCTTAATCACTCCATAATTGGAACTCACCATGCCTAATCATTGATTCATCATCACTAATCAATCTTACTCATCCTTAATCACTTCCTTATTGACCTTTACCATTATTCATCATTTATAACCACTCCCACATCATCCCTAATCACTCCCTAATTTACCCTCACCTTCCCTAATCATTGTTTTATCATACCTCATCATCTCTAATCACTCATTCCTCATCCCTCATCACTCCTAATCACTCCCTCATTAATTTTCACCATCTATAATCATCCCTAATCAGTCCTTCATCATCCCTAATAACTCCCCAATTTACCCTCACCATCCCTCATCATCTCTAATAAATTCCTCCTCATCCTTCCTCATCCTTAATCACTCCATCTAATACCTTGATGGTGGTATTTTGTTTGGGTTTAACAATGTTAGGAGATACAAGTGGAGTGTTGAGTGCTACAATAAAATATAAGACTTAGTTATCAAAATGATGTGGAGGTAAATTTGAAACATAAATATTTAACACCTATGAAAAATATGGGCCTATTAGAAATGATGTAATTCATAATTAGAAATTAACCAAAAATAGAGAAGCAAGTAAAAACACCATAGAACCAAAAATGGGTATTAAATACATAAGGATCACCAATCTATGTGATTTTATGAAACCAATCAATAAATCAATAAATCATATAGCTTGGTGATCCTCATGTATTTACTACACATTTTTGGTGCTATGGTGGTTTTATTTGCTTCTCATTTTCTAACAGATTTTCAATTGTGAATTACATCATTTCTAATAGGCCCATATTTTTTCATGGGTATTAAATATTTATGTTTTAAATTTTCCTCCACATAATTTTGATCACTATGTCTTATATTTTATACTAGCACTCGACTCTCCAATTATATTTCCTAACATTTTTAAACCCAAACAAAATACCATCATCAAGGTATTATATGGGTGATTAAAGATGAGGAGGAATTGAGTAGAGATGATGAGGGAGTCAATAGGGATGTTGAGGGATGGTGAGGGTCAATGAGGGAGTGATTAGGGAGGTTTAGGGAGTGATTATGGATTATAATAGATGGTCAATATTAATAAGGAAATGATTAGGGGTGATGAGGAATGAAGAATGAGTGATTAGAGATGATGAGGTATGATTAATAAATGATTAAAGATGATGAGGTATGGAGAGGGTCAATGAGGGAGTGATATAAATGATGAGAGTCAATAATGAAGTGATTAGGGATGATGACATGATGATTAGGGATGGTGAGAGCTAATGAGGGAGTGATTAGGCATGATGAGGGATGGTGAGAGCCAATGCAAGAATCATTATGGATGATGGAGTGATTAAAGATGATGAGGGATGGTAAAGGTCAATGAGGGAGTGATGAGGGATGATGAGGGATGATGAGTGAGTGATTAGAGATGAATAAAATTTATGAGGGTCAATGAGGTAGTGATTAGGGATAATGAATTATGATGAGAGAGTGATTTGGGGTGATAAAGCATGAGTAGGAAATGATCAAGGATGAGGTAGGGATAATGAAAAAGTGAAGTTAACACAAAGTGGTTGTTTGATGTGTGAAAGTAATAAATTTGTCCTATGGTACCCTAGTCACACCACTTTGCATCAATTTCAAAGTGATTGGTTTTCAAACTTCAATTTTGATAAACCTAAGACTCTCAGAAATGTCAAGAATCAATCTAGAAGGCACAAAAAACCTAAAAAAGTGAGTATATGTTTACCAAAAATGGACATCAATTACAAACATTATGTCCTAAAATCCCTAGTTTTAATACCTAGACTCTAAAAATTCCTAAGTACTAAACATATTGGATTTTAACTATTTTCCACATCGTAAGGTGGGCGGCTATGAGACCAACTCTATTAAATGTGAAGTGGCCCTAATTTATTATATTTACTAAAACAAATCTAAGGTATAAAAAAATAAATGTAAAATTATAATTAACATTTAGAGTAGTAAATATAAGCTTCTAGACAAAGTTGCCTTCATGTGCAACTTCTACATGATTTTATGTGCAAAATAATAAGAACGTGATCACGTTATCAATAATGTTAATATAGTCACATTAATTGTTAACCAACATTCACTCCATATTCATGTTCATTACTTTAATGTGGAAAATAATAGTAATGTTATTGCATCATGTTATCTATTAACATGACTACATTATGCTTTAACGTGATTGCATTATACATTAACACGATCACATTATACATTAACATGATCATGTTATACATTAACATGATCACATTATGGATAGGTAATTATTGATCCATAATTTAAATAACATGATCATGTTAATTTGATAATGTGATTACATTATCTATTAACATGATCATGTTGCCTAAAATATCCATGGAATTATCCCCCAACTCTATGCACTTACCCCATCTTATCCTTTGATTCTACCAATACTTGATTATATCCTAAAAATACATCTAATAAAAACATCATTTTAGAACCACTAATAGTTTGTATCACCTCATGTAAGGAGGGTAAAGGATAATCATCTTTCTCAAAATCTTTGTTAAGGTTTCTAAAGTCAACATATAACCTAATTTCACTACTCTTCTTTCTAATAAGAACTAGATTAGCCACCCAAGTTGAATTCCTAATAGAAAAAACTATTTGTCCACTTAACATCTTCTCTACTTCTTTCTAGATCAATGGTTCTAGAATAGGATTAACCAGCCTTTGCCTCTAGCTAAATGGTTTATGATCAGGCTTAAGTGGAATTGTATGGGTGATGACTTAACATGACTAAATTATGCTTTAACATGATTGCATTATACATTAACACGATCATGTTATACATTAACACAATCACGTTATACATTAACATGATCACATTATGGATAGGTAATTATTGATCCATAATTTAAATAACATGATCATGTTAATTAAATAATGTGATTACATTATTTATTGATATGATCATGTTACCTAAAATATCCATGTAATTATCCCCCAAATTTGTGTACTTACCCCATCTTATCCTTTGATTCTACCAATACTTGATTCTATCCTAAAAATACATCATTTTAGAACCAATAATAGTTTGTATCACCTCATGTAAGGAGGGTAAAGGATAATCATCTTTCTAAAATTGTTTGTTAAGGTTTATAAAGTCAACATACAACCTAATTTCACTACTCTTATTTCTAATTAGAACTATATTAGCCACCCAAGTTGAATTCCTAATAGAAAAAACTATTTGTCCACTTAACATCTTCTCTACTTCTTTCTAGATCAATGGTTCTAGAATAAGATTAACTCGCCTTTGACTCTAGCTAAATGGTTTATGATCAGGCTTAAGTGGAATTATATGGGTGATGAATTTAGGATTGAATATCCTTAAGTCATCATAGGTCCATGAAATTACATCTTTATACCTGATAATCACTTCCTTGACCTTCTTCCTTTTCTCTAGAGTGAAGCTTAAGCCAATATTAACCAGTTTTGTATTCCTTTCATCACCCACATTTTTTGAGCTAAATTTACATTCATTAACCTTGAGTTTTCTCTATTGTTTCACTTGAGGATATATATCAAAGGCCTTTTCCAAGGAGACCATCCTTAGTGGGAGATGATTCTCCTTTAATTGGTTAACATCCTCTTATCTAATTATTCATGGTACCTATTTATCCTTTCCTCATCATAAATTATATGGGACTAAAAATGTCATGAATTAGTCATAAAATATATGATATCTTAGTCATCATCAAATACCTAAAAAATTTCACCATTATCTGGTACTAATGAACAAGTCACCATTTCAATGGAGAACTTTTGCACTTTTAACTCTTGTAGAAGCTCCAAATGTGTTGATTAAGTGAAAAATGAATCTATAACTTGGTTTTGTTCTCTTGGAATAATCATTATATTTAATGCCTTAAATTAATCAATTAAATCCCATGGTCTATAATTGTACTTATTTAAGTATGAAAATTTGCATTGGTACTTATTCCTAACCTAGTTAATCACTAGTGTAGACATGAAAATTACATCACACACACATGCATAACTCCCTGTGTCAAAAACCCCCTTAGGCCCATTTTAATAGTAAAAATTAATCTCCCTAACCCATACCTTTACCCCTCACACATTTAATTAATTTAAAATACTTAATTAAGTTAATTAAAAACCCATATTTCTAGCTTGCCTAACTGCCTCACCCTATGACTAATTCTCACCTGATGAGTCACCTCAAGACCTGGTCCCCTCATCTTAACTACCCAAGACTTATTCTCACTTTGAAACTAAATTCCTAGACAACTACTTCTTTCCTAACCTCTTATTTTTACCATTTTATAATGAGTGTCACACTTGGCACATAAGACAATAGAAAATAGGCCAAAATAGTAAGGTTTACCTATTCTAGGGCAACCAACATCGATCAACCCATGGCTAATGTCAATGGGATCATCAATGTAAAAAATATAAACCAAGATCCAACCTAAAGTTTAAGTTAGTATAAATTAATAAAATTGATTCTTACTCTCATTCAAGCTCTAAGAATTCTATTTTCAACATCTTAGCTTACAATCATCTTACATAAGTCAATCATAATCAGCAACTGAGCTCTTGAGGATCACCAAAACCCACTTGTTATCTCTATTCAAGCATTTTAGTTTGGACTCTTTGATAGGGACCATCAACTTGACACTTATCATTGAATGACCACCATAGCTAATTACATCACTTCTACTGTAGGTTGTTTAAACATTTATTTTGCTATTTATTTATATCTACTCTGCATTGCTTTACACACTTTTGACTCAACCCTTATGAGGGAGTTATAAATCTTCATCACTTGTTTCCCCTTAACCTGACACACCAAACCTCTAACCATATCTACCCAAACCATAATCTCTCTCTCATAACTCTCCCAACCTCCCAAACCTGATCCAAACAATTTCTTAGACCTTAAAAAGCCTTCTCCAAGCTCCCAAACAATTATTTCCCCTACCAACCTCAACATCCTAACTGACATCGGTCACATCACTACCAACCTCACTAATATAACTGATATTAGTCACTCTGTTACTAATGTTAGTGATTGTGGATTCCCTAACTTCTAAAATACAAATAGAGTACCTCACCTACACCTTGTCACTCTCTACTACATACATGTTGTTAATAATGGTAATATTGTCTCTCTCACACTCTCTATTTACCTCTATTTTAGTTATTTATTATTCTTTTGTCTCTCAAATGTGGATTGTCATCTCTAAGGGAGTTTCACACTTCCTAGAATAAGTGTGTAGCTTGGTAGCCTACTCATTTAACTACTAAAAAACATCTTGTAGTAGTGCTTTCTTAATTACAGGTAGTCCTATCCAGCCAAAGAGGAGTGATCCCAACATCTAGATATGATGCAAAAACCAAATCTAGGTTCATTCTAATCACTTATCCCCATCCTTCTTTCTATTTTTCTTTAGATTTAAAAAAGACAAAATTTAGTGAAACATTTTTGGCATGCTCGATGGGATCCTGGAGTTTTCTTTGGGTTTATTTCTTGTTTTAAACATTCATATAGGTGAATTATAGTGAAAATTTCATTTCTTGCACTTCCTCCTTCTCTTTTATCTTAAAAAAAAATTAATATCTTATTCTCTATTTAAAAAAGCATTAAACTAAAATTTTCTTTCTTTGCTCCTTGCCTCTAAAAGCAATTTGTCATTTTATTTTACAAAAAAAAGAGAAGAGAATCTACTCTTTACATCCTCTTGCATGCACATTAGGATAGTGAAATTCATACTCTATTCCTTTATCATCTATATTCTCATTCAAATCTAAACATTTCAGATTTGAGTTTTAACTTTACTGCATTTCATAGTTCACTTGTTGCATATTAACTCACCTAGTTAATTACAAGCATTTTGAATAAATTATAGTACATATATGTTGAAAAAATAAATCACATTCACATAAACAAACATCTAAACTCATCTAAGAAAAGGCCCATCAGGATTTTAATCACCTGATGGATCACCTTACCCTACCTAGCTATCCTACTTGGATTTCACCACCAAAGGGAAAACCCACTCCATTCTTTGACAAAGTATAATCTCTAGATAGAAGGTATATTTTGGCTAAGTGGCCTAGCTTGGCTCTAAGTTTATGAAGTGTGGAGAGTAAGCTCCTATAACAATCCATGTACTTGGTCTAACATAGATTTCCTTTTGAGTATCAAAACTAACCTGAAACTAGCTCTAGATTTCTTTCTAGTATCTTCGATAACCAAATTCTCTTCTCATTATCTGATTAAGGTATAAGACAACATGAGACTAAAAATTAATCCCTAGGACTTAATATTTTCTGCCTAAATGTTCTTTTTCTACTTTTCTTTTGACTTCTATATCTTTGAGTTGGTAAGGATGCTTTCCTATTGATTCAAAAAATCAATACGATTTCTAAAACTTAGTTTTTATAACCTATTATCTCAGGTTTTCTAAGTGTTCTTCCTTCTTACACAGACCTTCTAAATCCACTATTTTACCTAGTTTCAATCTTTGATTTCTTAAAACATCAAATTTTCTATCTCCTAGGATTTCAAAGTGACTGACAGCGATTAATCCTACCAGTATCAACATATTTTACCTACTAATATCAGTTATTCCATCAACATAAAAAAAAATTTCCTACTGACATCAATCAATAGACCGACATCAATGACTGTGTAATTTCATTTTCTCAAAATAGTAAGCTAAAATAACCCATTTAACTACACTCAAACCTAGTTTTTCTTTATTTTATTTCAAATACAGGGTAGTAAGACTATTTAAACCTCCTCTTGTATATTATTGACATGAGCTCAAGCCAAAATTCTTATCGATTATGCAAGCTAGTAATGACTTCTACCTTCCCCTCTCAATTTTGATTCTATCATAGAGCATACTTTAGATATAGAGCATACTCCTTTCCCTATCTAAATTCCCATTATACTTGAGGGAGATCAAGATTTTTCTAAATTTCTTGATCACAATGTGGTAGCCCTTCAACATTACCTTGCTATGAGCCAAACCCATAATTCTTTGAGTGACCCAATCATCATATTCCAACCTATTTAATAGAGACAACCTTATTTTTAGTTGCCTCTACTATTTTCCCCATGGTAACCCAAACCACCACTTTGACAAGTAACCTAAATATAAACAATGTTTAGAGTATAACATCTCTAACTACCCAATCCCACCAAAACCCTAGTGTGACTTCCCTATTTTTACAATCACAACCGATTTAGACAAGTCACACCCCATTCTAGAATTTAGTGGTACCTATTATACGTACCCTCACACCTATAATCACCCAAGTTATGACTCACCCTTCATCTAGTCTAACCATGCCAATAATCCAACCTATAGTAATAATAACCAACCAAGGCATAGTCTCTAACCCAATGGGATAGGCCCCTTTTCTTTTTACACCCTAGCATATGATTAATTATCCTTATCTTTCCCTAACACAACCTTTGAAAGCTATGTCATATGCTCCCTTTGCTTCTTATCAGCTTCCCTATAACTTAGGAGGTATCCCCAAACTAATCCCTCTCCAGACCTTATTAAGATGATAATGAACAAGATGTCTAATCTAGAGACATCCATTTTTGGTTCAAAGAATGTATTATCTTATGATCAGATATGAAATGAACCAATACATACTTCTATGCCTATTCACCATTATCCAAGTCAATGTAAACTCCCTAAATTTACTCATTTTTAGAGTAAAGAGGACCCATAATAGCACCTGTGAGCTTTTAGACATGATTTTTATTTAATAGGGCATGATGATGTGTTACTACTTTGCACTTTCGCTATGTCTCTTTCAAGTTGTAATGTCCCCAAATTTTTGTTAAAATGGTTTAATTAATTTAATTAATTTAAGTTGTCCAAAAATTAAGATTTCTTCAGAAGGATAACTTTAATTAATTAATTTATTTATTATGGAAATAAATAAAATAAGCATAATAAAATAAAGTTGACTTCTTCTAGAAGTTTCTTGGGAGCCTTTAAAATAAGTTGAGGGCAAAGCATTTGGAACATCTTTGTTGCTAAAATATTATGAGAAATGTGAAGCTTGAATCTGTGATTCAGCTAAAATCTCTGAGGACGCAAACCTTCAGCAAATTGGAGAAGAGTTGGATGAAAACCTAGCACTTTTCAGGGGTGGATTCGTGACAGAATTCAGGTTGTGCATATTGATCAGAGTTGGAGCTTCAGAGGACATTCACTGGGTAGATTAGGGGTTCAGCATATGCAGAAGGTTCCAGGTATTTATTCATTGATTTGATTTAAAATTTATATATTTATATCTTCAGAACAGGTTGGGTACGAAATCCATACAGATCGGTACCAGGCCGTACCAATGGATTTAGAAAAAGGAAGGGCACAGATCACAGTTGCAGGCCACAGGGTATTATAGAGGCCGACATTGGCAGCTAAGTGACCGGCATCGACAGATAGACCGACATCGGCCGATAAGCAACCGACATCGACAGTCAGCCAGTCACAGGCAGAGTCACCAGCAGGCAGAGATCGCCACCAGATGACCAACGGTGGCAGTGTATCGACCGACATCAGTAGAAGAACCAACGTCGGTGACTATGTTCTCACACAGCATCCAGATTTGTGCATACTTCCAGGTTCTTGCTTATTTGGGCTTCATTATACCCTCTATAATTTAGCTATGTACTGTAATTTTTTATTATTCACTATTGAAGCAAATCTGGGCAATATATTTTTGTATCAGCATTCTCAAAAGACAAATAATCAGATTTATATCTTTGTCTTATAAGAACCTATATATTTTGTCTCCAAATTTAGTTTGGGATCTTTCAGTGGTATCTGAGCCATGCATCTTGCCAGCCTGTAGGGGTAAATATATTTTATTTCTATGCATCCTAGAATATTTGATAGAAGCCATAGATATTTTACACGTAGTAGAGCTCAGTACGAGCGAGAGTTGGGTTTAGGATAGGAACGTATCATGGCCAAAGAACAGAGGAATGCCCATAGAAACCATGATGAGGAAGAAAGAGAGATGATGAGGACCCTCATCACTACCCAGCCCAGGGTTATTCAGGCTCTAGACCGATTACAGGATACCATGGAGCGTTTAGAGGTGGATAGACACAGAGGTAGAAGGAATAGATTAGTTTCAGTGATAGGTAGTCATCATACCCATCAGTCCAGTCAGCATAGTCACCATTCCCATTCTTCAGTGGGGAGCTCCCATCATTCCTCTAGGCAAAATCATCATCATCATACACCTACTCCAAATAGACCATTACTGCCTCAGTTTGTCCCAGGTGGACAACCAGTACAGGTGGATCCACCAGAGATGGGGTTCCAAGAGTCTGTTTTGGCAGCCACAACAGAGTGGAGAGATTTACCCCTAGAGGTTAGGGAGGTTTTTTCTTTTCCCCAGTATTGTGCACATCGTAGAGACACAGTCAGATTTAGGGGAGATCAGGGTAATAGACCACCACAGCAGTAGCATAATCATGACCTCAATAGAGCTACGGGGAAGATTACATTGGCTTCATATAATGGCTCTGGAGAGACTAGTGCAAGAGCTTGGGTCCACAAGCTGGACATATATCTTTCTTTGAGGCCCATGCCTGAGTGTGAGGCCATTTAGTTTGCGGTGTTGCATTTAGAGGGGATTGCATATGATTGGTGGCACCATGGATTGGTCACCTAGGATCACGCCTTAGTTCACTCCTATGCTGAGTTCACTAAGAGACTTATTGCACAGTTTGACCGTAAGGATACAGAACTTTACTATAGGGAGTTGGCTCATCTTAGATAGAGTGGTAATGCAGAAACTTATATTAATGAGTTTTAGTGTATTGTGGTTATGGTACCTAATATGCCTCAGAGATGGAGTGTGATGTTATTTATTGAAGGATTACAGGATAGACTTAAGGGACTGGTACGTGCTTTCCAACCAGCCACTCTTAAGGATGCCATTGATGTGACATTGAGACTGGATATTGTTCCCACTTCTTATCAGGGTGATAAGAAAATAGCCACGGACTCTCGGCCTATACAGAAGGCCAACGCACCACAAATTAAAGAAGGGTCATCCTCTATAAATCCTTGGATGAATCAGGAGACTAGGAATGACTTGAGGAGGAAAAAGTTATGTTTTTCTGCAAAGATCCATGGGAACCAAGACACCATTGCATGGGTAAAGGAAAGGTTCATTTGATTGAGGTAACTTCTGAGTGTGGAGATGAGGAGGTTCCTGATATGGACATTGAGGATAATATTGAGCAGGTTCAGACACAGTTGGAGTTAGACACCCCAAAGCCTTTGGCATTAGCCAAAGAAATTATGGCTACCCTCTCCAGTTATCCTAACTTTCATGCCTTTCAGTTGAAAGGTACACTTAAGGGTATGTGGGTCATGAGCTTGGTAGATACAGGTGCTACACATAACTTCATTGACCGGAAGTTAGTGGGAAGGCGTGGATTACGGTATGAGAAGTTTGGTGGTTTTGGGGTAAAGGTGGCAGATGGTACAGTTTTGGGTTGTACCAAATCGATTCCACAGCTTAGCATTCAGATGGGGAATTACACTCTGACCGATGATTTTTATGTGTTTCCTTTAGAGGACTATGATGTGGTATTGGGCATGCAGTGGTTATAGGGTATTGGGTGCTACATTATTGATCACCACCGTATGCAGTTAGAATTCCTTTTTGGGGGAAGGAAGATTATCTTGAAGGCAGCACAAGATGGAGGACCTAAGGAGGGGTCATCTCATAGGATGGAGTCTCATTTTATAGGTGATGTGGTAAATGATTCTATTTGTTGCAGGGCATTTTCCTTCCCAATTATGAGTCATCATTCTTATGGGAATTTGGAGAGCATGGCAATCAGAGTAGCGCAACGGTCTTTTGCGAAGACTAAGGTATGTGATGGTGAATTTTATAATTACATGTTGAGAATTATCACCTTACTCTCTAGGAGAAATAAGGAGACTTTATTCATAGATATTTTACAGCATGGTGTTTCTGATAGAAGAGTTTGCAAGCTTTTAAGAATAATATGGAATCTAGGTAGTTGGTATTGGGTATCAGGAGTGAATTGCTTGAGGACAAGCAATCTCCAAGAAGGGAGGATTGTAATGTCCCCAAATTTTTGTTAAAATGGTTTAATTAATTTAATTAATTTAAGTTGTCCAAAAATTAAGATTTCTTCAAAAGGATAACTTTAATTAATTAATTTAATTATTTTGGAAATAAATAAAATAAGCATAATAAAATAAAGTTGACTTCTTCTAGAAGTTTCTTGGGAGCCTTTAAAATAAGTTGAGGGCAAAGCATTTGGAACATCTTTGTTGCTAAAATATTGTGAGAATTGTGAAGCTTGAATCTGTGATTCAGCTAAAATCTCTGAGGACGCAAACCTTCAGCAGATTAGAGAAGAGTTGGATGAAAACCCAGCACTTTTCAGGGGTGGATTCGTGATGGAATTCAGGTTGTGCATATTGATCAGAGCTGGAGCTTTAGAGGACATTCACTGGGTAGATCAAGGGTTCAACATATGCAGAGGGTTCCAGGTATTTATTCATTGATTTGATTTAAGATTTATATATTTATATCTTTAGATCAGGTTGGGTACGGAATTCGTATAGATCTGTACCAGGCTGTACCAGTAGATTCAGAAAAATGAAGGGCACAGATCACAGTTGTAGGCCGCAGGGTATTATAGAGGCCGACATCGGCAGCTAAGTGACTGGCATCGGCAGATAGACCGACATCGGCCGATAAGCAACCGACATCGACAGTCAGGCAGTCATAGGTAGAGTCACCTGCAGGCAGAGATCGCCACCAGATGATCGACGGCGGTAGAGTATCGACCGACGTCGGCAGAAGAATCGACGTTGGCGACTGTGTTATCACACAGCGTCTAGATTTGTGCATACTTCTAGGTTCTTGCTTATTTGGGCTTCATTATACCCTCTATAATTTAGTTGTGTACTGTAATTTTTTATTATTCACTGTTGAAGCAAATCTGGGCAATATATTTTTGTATCAGCATTCTCTAAAGACAAATAATCAGATTTATATCTTTGTCTTGTAGGAACCTATATATTTTGTGTCTCCAAATTTAGTTTGGGATCTTTCACAAGTGCTACCTTAGATTGGTATAGATTTATAGGTCAACACCCTCTTTTCTCATTTACCCAACTTGCACAAATATTCTTAGACCATTTCTCTATTAACATTTCTAAAAAGGTTTTTATAACAGACCTTTATTCTATCAGACAATTTGATGATGATTCTACTATAGATTTTATCACTCATTGGAGAAGTTTGATCAATTAATTATCCTTCTCCTTACCCAAACCTAAGCTTAAAAAGCTCTTCTTAAGGGCATCTGCTAAGCACATCTCATCCACAATCTAGGTATAAACTTTTTCACATTTGATGAGGCCTTTACAATGGCATGAAAAATCATGGTTCATGTTATTGATGAAGGAAAAGTCAAGATGCATAGTAGGAATCCCAATACCAATTCAAATGACTCCTCCTCCTCTAAAACTTCTCCCTCTAACCAAAATGCTAAAGGCTCTACCAATGTGGTGGTCATTAAGTTAGCCTCTTCCACAACCATAAACCAATTGAATTCTTTGACTTCTCAAAATTTGAACAAGCAATTCCAACAATGGTATGAATAAATATAATACACTCCCATTGGGGAGTCATATACATCCATCTTGGAGAAACTATTACAACAAGGTGTCATAACCGTTCCTCAAATCAAACCTCTTATATAGTTTTACCCTTCTCATCCTATCCTAATCTAGTATAAGGAGGATGAGTTTTGTGGTTACCATCAAGTTAAAGGCCAAAATTCTAATAACTATAAAACATTCAATAACATTGTTCAAGATATGCTTAATATAGGTGATCTCATCTTGGATAATCATAAAACACCTCCTAATCAAAGTATGGAGGTGTTCAAACACCTTTTTCCTAACCATTCACTGAATCAAAATATTTTCTAATCCATAACTAGCATATATGATCATAATATCCATATGATTAATATATTGTTTCCTTTACCTTTAGTTTAACCTTCCCCTCAATAAGATACATCTATTTCATTGACTCTTCCCCCACATTTAGTGGCATCTATTTTTCCCATTCTTCTTCCTTAGGTAGAAGAGCCTATTTCACCCACTCCACTCCCTTGAGAGGAAGAGCCTCTTTTACCACTCCTTTTTTCACCTGATGAGCCTATAATTAAAATTCTATTTACACTAATATTACCTATCCTCTTACTGCTTAAAGACCACACCCTACCTATTCCTCAACCACATGCTGAAGGGAACATTATTCCTACACCATACCCTCTTAAGGAACCTTCTTCACCTACTTCTCCTCCACCTATAGAGAGTAGGACCACACCCACTCCACCTTTGCACTTAGAGGTGTTAGTATTATCTACTCCCATAATAGATGATATGCCAATCATGCCTACTCTAATTTCACCACTCTTACCTATTCTTTTACCTATGGAGGATCATACTTTACCCATTCCTTACCCACATGTTGAGGGAGCCATAATACCTATGCTTTACCCTCTTGAGAAACATTCCTCGCATACCTCCCTTCCACCCATGGTAGACCAAGTCTCTTCTCCTATCTCTATTGAAGAAGACCCCATTGTGGTTCTTTCTTATCTTTGGCTTGAAGTAGCAGAAACCAAAATTTTCCATCTTTCTAGAACATCACAAACTTTTAAAGATACAACCGTAAGGCCTAAGTCAACTTCATCGAAACCCTTCTCATGTTTGGTGAAAAGTATAAAATTTCTTGACTCCATGAAACTAGACCATGCAACATTTTAGAACCATCTAAAAACTCCTTATCCAACACAACGTATGTCAACATTTACCACCAATCCCCTTACTACCCTTTACCCTATGTTCTTTGACAAAGCTAAAGATTCTTCACCAAAATCAACTAAAGTTCATCCATATTTGTTATAACCCTCACCCTCATAGGAATCTATTACATTAAAGCAAATTAGGCCCTTAGGTGTACACTCTATTTCTAATTTAATTCATCCACAAGTGAAATTAGATTTAACTCCTCAACCACAAGTTGGAGTTTATTGTCCTAAATTATAGAATAATATTAAGCCTCCTAGATCTCATCGATCCCATCTTTAACCCTTAACTTTACCATCCATTTTGGGGTCATACCTCTCTACTTTAATTAGAATATTACCTAACCAAGAAAAACAAAAGGCTAATCTACTTCCACTCCTATCTTTGACATCTGGTAGGCCTCTCACATTTGACACTAAGAAAGTGATAGTATAACACATAACTCCACCATCACCAAACAAGGTACCATGTAAAATTACCTTTCCAATACTAAAACAAAATAAGGTGTCCACTCCTATTATCACAACAAGTGCAAGCCCACTTACAGCCTCTCAAAGATTTTTCTTACATTAGTTATTATAATCTTCCATAATAAATTTTCCTCCCATTAAACCTTATAGTCCTCTTGGAATGATGCCATATTGGTTTAATGATACACAAGTGTGTTTATATCATTATTCACCTAGACATGATATTGAGAGTTGTAAATCCCTCATAGCGGTTATTTAGAAATACTTTGATGTCGACACTCTCTTCAATGACATTGTCATTAAATTTCCTATTATTCCACCTTTGGAATCCATATTGCCTCCTACTATTCCACCTAAATTCAAACCCAAAATGTCATCATAACCCCTTTACCACCTCTTTCACTGAAATTTCAGATCAACACAAATAATGTGGCCACACGGTCATAAAACCAAAAAGATAAAGCTAAGGAAAAGGTCACTACTCCTTGGACCCATCCTTTTTACAAAGACACTCCTAATCCTAAGATTTCCATCTTAAGTGTTAATAAAATAACATCTTCAAACATTATTTAAAGCTCAATGGTGAAACAACTTCACCAAAATCTTATGAAAATGTCTTTGTATGAGTTAATCCAAAACTCATCCCAACACCGTCAGGCTTTGATTAGTGCTTTGCAAGAGATTTAGGTACAATCTGGTGATCCCCAACCTTTTGTAACTTTGGTCATCTCCCTTAATTCCATTTCCCTAATTTCTTTTAGTGATTTGGAAATTCAACTTCAACACCCTAAAGATGAGGATTCTACCCTTTTTATTACCACATATATTGATCAAACTTGTATCAAGAGAGTTATGATTGATGGTGGGGCTAGTATTATTTCCACCCATGCCTACAAATAACTAGCCCTTCTCAACAATTGCATGTCTCAAACTGATGTGGTACTCTATTCCTTTAACAATACTATAGCTACTTTAATGGGCACTATTGTCTTACATATTAATGTAGGTCCCCACACAATTCATGAGCTCTTCTATGTTGTGGAAGGAGAGTTCCAATATAACATACTACTTGGATGGACTTGGATACATGTTATAGCATGTGTACCCTCAACTTTGCACTGATGTATCAAGTTTTAACATGATGGACAAGTATGGTTGTACCTACTGACCCACCTCCATTTAAAACATGTAATATGACCTATAGTCCCAATGATGTTCTCATCTCATGGAAAACATACTCTTACTCACATGATGATTCTAAAGTTTCCACAAGCTCCACTCCCATAGTTATATAGATATTAGCAACATAAATTCTTGACAAAGATCCCATGGAGGAGACCTTTCAACATTTATCACATGGTAAATATCATTTGTTGATAATAGACATATTATATACTCCACAAGAGTATGGAAGGCTTCACATGCACCCAAATTATGATCCCCATATTAGGATGGTCATCCCTTATGGCCCCCCTAACCTTCAAACTAATTTCACATATAGGGGAATTTATCAAGCTCTTACTATCAGTAATCCATCTTCTTCACCACAACCATTTACCTATGACTCATCTTTTATGAGTAACCCTATATTCACTTACACATATCTTTATAGGTGTTCTTATAAAAGATTTGGTTTTGTTCATTACAAATAAGGTGTCCATATGCCTATTGAATATCCTACTAGCAACACCATTGAAAATGCCAAAAAGAGGCATGGGGTGGGATATGATGAACTAAATAAACTCACTAAAACCTCTCATGAACCAATTATTGAAGAACCAATCTCTTCTTCTCCACCATCACCTATCGAATCATAGGTATTTATACCTCCTAATTTTTTTTTCAATAAATTCCATCCATTTGGGTCCTCTCACCTATTTTTAGGGTAAGGAAATAAGGTCTTTTCCTCTCATTCATCCTAAAATAATTGATGAAGACTCTCCCACTATTAACACTATCTAATGTCAAGATGATGATGTAATTTTCACATATATGGGTACAGATGATTCCTATATCTAATGATCACTCCCATCCAAAATGTAAGATATGTTAAATGAATCAACTATTGACATAAACCTACCCTCTCATGATAACTCTTGTGTCCTCAATATTGACCAATCTTTAGATTCCTCTGAGAAAGCTAATTATGCTACATTTATTAATGACCATAGCAAAGCCTTTTCTTGGTCTTACAATGACATGCCTGCTATTGACCCATCTATCATCACCCATAACATTGTCACCAATCAAGATGCTAAACCTATTAAGTATAAGATTCACAAGATGCATCCTCATATTGCTTTCCTTCTCAAAGAAGAGCTCCAACACCTACTTTATATTAACTTTATCCAACCCATCAACTACTCGTATTGGATTTCCAATATCATTGTTATCACAAATATGACTAGGGGAATTCATATTTGTATAGACTATCATGATTGAAACTTTGCCTAGCCAAAAGATGACTTTCCATTGCCAAGTATCGACTAACTTGTTGATCTAATGGTTGGACATGAAATACTATCACTTAAAAATATATTCTCTAGATATAATCAAATATTAGTTGCTCCTGAGGATCAACACAAGACAACCTTTATTACCACATGGGGGACTATTTGTTATCAAGTCATGCCTTTTGGCCTGAAGAATGCTAGTGTAACCTACCAACATGCCATGATCTCCTACACAAAATGATGTAATATTACATGGATGACTTACTCAACAAGTCTAATCTTTGTCAAGAACATTTTATGATTCTCAAAACCATATTTACTCATCTCCTCTAATATAATGGTTGACTAAACCCTAAGAAATATGTCTTTAGTGTTCTTTCTGGTAAACTCTTAGGTTTTATCATTTCTCTCTATGGTATTGAGGTCAATATACTAAGGTTAGAGCAATCTTAGAGATGGCTCCACATACTAATATCAAACAACTCCATAGCCTACAAGGTAAACTTGAATTAATTTACTACTTCATTTCCCAGTTATTAGATCATTGCTAACCTTTTCACCATCTCCTCAAAAAGGATGTCTCATTTGATTGGAAATTAGATTTACAATAATCTTTTAACCCACTTAAGCAATACCTCCTTTCCCCATTAGTTCTCATTCCACCCAAGGAAAATCAACATTTTTACCTATACATCTCTACAATAGACCATTCTCTAGGTGTTATGATTGCACATTGAGATGACCAATATCGAGAGTAGGTGGTTTATTAAATAAGCCACACACTTATTGATTATTATATTTGATATACTTATACCAAAAAACTTTGCCTTGCATTAGTATTTTCTGCCTCTAAGCTTCAGCATTATCTCCTAAATTACAAAACCTATGTGGTCACCCATACTGATCCCCTCAAATACATTCATTCCAAACCATATCATAACCAATGTGTAGCTCAGTAGCTCATGCTTCTTACTAAATCTAACTTAGATTTCATTCAACAAAAGTATAATAAAGGGAAAATAATCACTGACCAGTTAAATGCTACCCCTTTACTTGACAATCAACCTTCAAACCTTGAATTCCCTGATAAATATATTGTAATGCTCTCCATCGATGACATATCCTATGAAATTATGATGTTCTTTGATGGATTTAAATGCCAACATGGTATGGGTGAGGGGGTCATTCTTATTCCTCTAAATAGTGAGCTATGCCTTTGTCATTTAAAGTAGATTTTAAATGCACTAACAATATGGCTGAATATGAGGCTTTGATTTTAGGACTTCAAACAACTCTCTTATTTGTTATGAAATCCATAACCATTTTTGGTGATTCTTAGCTAGTGGTTAACTAAGTTAATGGTTCCTACCTATGCAAAAATGAAATTTTGTACTGGTATAAACATCATGTAGATACGCTCTTGGGATCATTTAACTCTTATCTCTTGAAAACTATTCTTCAATCTAAAAACAAGTTTTTTGACACAATGGCTTCACTTTCTTCACACATGTCCTCTTCATCCTCCTCTTTGAGAAACTATGTCACTGTGCATCGCTTAACATTACCCTCCTATGTCTCAGCTAACATCCTCTTTGTTATAAATGTAACAACCAACCCATAAGACTTATGTTACGAACAAAAAACGAATTATATTTCCTTCTCTATTACCCCTCCTAATCTCTCTAATAA
Source organism: Torreya grandis (assembly GCA_037957365.1). NCBI lineage: Eukaryota > Viridiplantae > Streptophyta > Pinopsida > Cupressales > Taxaceae > Torreya > Torreya grandis. The sequence goes on along the minus strand of JARHVA010000922.1, from coordinate 3,781,931 downwards.
TGGGAAACATGTCACTCATTACACTATACTAGGGGGACTTCTCTACAAGTGAGGTTTTTATGGTCTTTTCCTTAGATGCCTAACTAGTAATAAGACTTCCTTCACTATTAAGGAATTCTGTGATGGGATTTATGGTGAGCATTTCAATGGTCACATAGTTTCCAAATGTATCCTTTGACTAGGCTATTATTGGCCCACACTTCATCAAAAATGTGTTGATTAAGTTTAGTGTTGCATCAAGTGTCAACATAACGCTAACTTCTTTCATGTTCTTGGTCATGCATTACAAGTCACCAAATAATTTTGGCCCTTCTCCGTATGGGACTTAAATCTAATCAGAGAGATTAACCCTCATTCATCCCTCCATCACTATTCTATCATTACTGCCACTAAATAGTTCACCATGTGGGTCAAGGCCATCTCTCTCATATCTGCTAAAGTTGACAAAATTGTTGACTTTACTAACCATCACATCATTTATCATTTTGGTGTCCCTCATAATATTATAATAGATAATGGCAAGTCTTTCAAAAATAAGACTATTAAAAGTCTTTGTGATACATTTGGAGTCAAATTAAGCTTCTCATCACCATATTATCCATAAGCTAATGGATATGTAAAAGCTTCTAACAAAACATTGACCAAAATTCTCATACATTCTTTTAGTTTTATGGGCTTACCACACTAGCATTCAAACCCTTATGGGTGCTATACCTTTTTCATTGGGTTATGGGACAGAAGCTATTTTTCCTCTTGAGGTATAGATTCCTTCTCTTCACATTTCTCTACAAAGCATACTTACCAACAATGACTTTCACCAAGAACATTTGGCCCAACTTGAATTGCTTGATGAGTGGCATCTCATAGCCCTCAACCACCTCTAAATCTATCAAGAGTATATCAAACATGCCTATAAAAAAACCTCAAAGAGTGATATTTCAATATAGGAGATCTCATCTTAAAATAAAATCAACATGTGATGAACATAGAGAAAAACAAATGGGGGTAAGTTGGCTCCTAATTGGCTTGGACCTTATATCATAACTCACAAGTATGGCTCAGGAACTTATCACTTATCTTCTCTTGAGCAAAGGTTAGAACTTGAGCCTTTAAATACATTACACCTACAACCATTATTTTGTTAAAAAATCCTCATTTTGCGTCATGTTTAATTTGAGCTCCTTCCTTGAGCATCCCTATTACATTCATTTCCCTTCCTCTTCACCCTTACTCTTATACATAGTGGTATGGTTTTGTCCTCACAATGGGAAAATCCTAAGCCTCTATAATCTTGTCGATGACTTAAAAAAAGGGATATTTTAAAAATTTATAAAATCTTAGGTCATAATTTTCAACATAGACTTCTCCCTTAAAGGAAATCTACATAACTTCCCTTTACTGCTATCAATAGACTATTCCCTTGAAGCACAACTATTTAAAATTAGAAATAAATGTTTAGACCACTCCCTTGAAGGATGGATAAGTTGAGATTTGTTCTCAAATGGAAAAATAAATGTTAAAGGCTTCTCATAGCTTTATACAACCTTAACCCATACAAAATCCCATTGTAGGCTTCCCACATTGATCAACTTACATACAAAAAAGATTTAGGTCATGGACTTACCTATATTAACTCTTAGATCACCCACAGTAGGGGAATATAATCTCTACTTTATAGGTTATGCTACCTAAACATTTTTTTCTCATTTTACCATTTTTCCCATCATACTCTTTTAAGGGACTGTGAAGATCACTTAACATAAGGTAAACATGATGCTTCTCTAACAAACATAATGGTTCAAAGATATAAGGCATGAAAGAGGCTCATTTTCATGAGCCTATTTATATTCTAATTATGGTTTTTGTTAATGCATGACCATTCTACCACTTTATTTTCCCATCCGTATTACATGTTTGATATCTCTATTTGAGATAAATAAACAATTTCATACCAACACTAACAAAGCCTACTCAATTTATTTTTTGCATACATCATCACAAATATGGAAAAATGCTGAAATAAACTAACATAACCAATCTATTCATTTTAAGCATATACCATCACAAATATGGAAAAATTCTAAGATGAAACTAACCAATCAACTATGCATGTACCATCACATAAATAGGAAAGGCTAGTCTAACTCAACTAACATGATCAACATTAACATCAAAATTAACATGGCATAACATAATCATCATCCATATCATCATCATAATCATAAGAAACACATCTCAAATGAACACATGGCAGTAAATGAACATCTCATTTATATAATATGTGATCAAAGTACATGTTCATCATATAATCATCATAACATCATATCTCTCTCTCAAAATGTATATCTCACATCTTCAGCTTGTAGGCTAGTATACATGTAACATTTAAAATCAGAACTAGAAAACTCTAATACTCAGGGTCCTTGAGGGTCTTCATGTGGTTGTGAGGAGGTAGTATCATCACCACTCTCTATCTATCTACATTGACATGAGATAGAATCTGTATCATGCGACATCAACCTCTCCTGCTCTCTGAACTCTAAATATCTTTGTATCTATGAGAACTCTCTAATTAACCTCTCATAGTAGGTAATCTCATTTAGGGTATTCAAATATCTCACCATAGATATAGTGTATGGAGGACCCATAGCACCTAATGATGACCCAGCCTATACTAGTCCTTATAGTGGTGGAGGAGGAGTATCCTAGCCTACTACTCTCAGACTATCTCTCTCTATTGTTACTACAATCACATGACCCTATAAAATAATAACCAAGACCTATAGTACTACAACTTGACCCTATAGATCCCCAATCTAACCTTGAAACATCACCACCTACCCTTGCAAAACAAAAACCTATGCTTGGGCTATCTCTTGAGCTTTTACTATTACATCTCAAGCCTACACTACTATATCTCAGGCCTGTAGTGCTACATCCCTCTCTTTAACTAACCCTTATAAATCTAGTGGTGGCCTCTTAACATCTACCACTAGATGTAGCCCTTCCCACCAAGATGTATATGCTATTATGCACCCTATATCTCTAACACCTAGCCCTATTTTCATCTCCTCAAAATATATACCACTTGTCTCTTGGGGCAACAGTAGAGGTGCCTTTGTGTCATCCCTTTTATATCGATAGAAGGTAGGTGGAATATCCTACAGTAGACCAAACTACCTCCTAATCTATGCCATGAACACCATCTCTAACTCAATGACCCATCTCCCCCTAACATATAGGGATCTCTATAACCCAACAAGCTACTCTAATTACCCTCTAAAAATTGGGTATGTTATATGTAGTCTCCAAAAAATATTTATAGGGATCAGTCCTCGATCATGCACCTATAATAGGCAATGTCTCACACCACACCATCCATTCCTCTGAAACCAATCCTGAAGCTAGCCAAGATAGAGGTAGGTAACCATAGTGGTTGTGTCACCATGATGTACTCATATGCCCAATAGTGTAGTGGATGGCTGACACATAAACTATATCACCATCATATCCTCAAACCCCACAACTCTTTATATAACTATGCCAAAAATATTGGACCCTAGGTAAACATAGTCTAGTACTTAACCATGTATGTAATCACACCTATTAAATCAATTAGAAATCTCCCACCATCTATATTTGATAATGTATACACCATGATTCTAATCACCATCAATATGCTCAGATGATGTTGCTCCTCATCAGCCATATAGAGTGGCTCATATGCAAAACTCATAGAGTGGTAAGTGACCTCACTAACATGATCTCCATATAAAGAGACCATGTGTATATCATTATTCTCTCTTGAGCATGTAGAAAGCTCCTCACCCTAGAAGGGTAGCTAAAAAATCCTATACACATGCTCCTACATCACTATCAACTCATTGGTCAGTAGATGGAAGGTGTTGGTGGTATGATCCCACCTCTCAATAAAAGCTATCATCAGAGACACATCTTTTATGAATCAATAGTACCATCACACTCCTCCTCACCCCATGGCTACCATATACTCCCACTCATCTAGAGTGACATCCCTCCACATGCATGTTAATATCCTTGATAGATGATCTCATAATGTTAGCTCCATCCTTGCCTACATCCATACACACAAACAACTCAAGTCACATACCTTTTAATATACTCTATCACCACCTTTTCCCCTTCTCACTAGGAAAACTACATTGGTTTGAGGCCCTAAATCAGGCTATGTAGGCATTACTCAATCAACATGGGGTCTTCTAAGGTTAGTGTTGACCGTTTTTTGTGTAACAGGCCAAAAATCGGTCCCTTTCTTCCTCTGTTGTTTTAGGACAATTCATATTTTATTTTGCACAAGTCCAAGAATTTTCTACAGACTCTACAAGTCTATTAATATGAAATCTGTAGGGATGGAATTTCTACAGACTCTATAGGTATGGAATTTCTATATACTTTGTAGGTCTATTTCTATAGACTCTATAGGTCTATTTCTATGGACTCTGCAGGTCTATTTCTACAGACTCTATAGGTCTATTTCTATGTACTTTGTAGGGATGTATTTTCTATGGACTCTACAGAGCTTGGGTTTCTACGGACTCAGCAGTGGGTTTTTCTATGAACTTTTCAAGTGTAAACTTGTGATAGATGAAGAGCCAGTTAAGAGGGTGTAAGGTTTTACATAGATTCTTCAAACTCTTGTCTGAAGAAATTCATAAGGGAAGAGAGCTAAAATGGTTTAGAAGACACTTTTCCTTGAGGTTGGAAGAGTGGTTCAATGACATAATCTTTCTGAGAGTTAGCACCTTTGAACCATTGAAACGGTACAATGCCTTCGGGTTCAATCAACGGGTTCAACGCTTAGTTCAATCATCGAGTTCAACGCTTGGTTCAATCACTTGGTTCAATTAACAGGTTCAATGTTTGGTTTAATTGATGAGTTCAAACACTTGGTTCAATTAGTGGGTTTAATTCTTGGTTCAATCACTCGGCTCACCATAGAAGGTTCAAAGGCTTAGTTCGCAGTGTTGAACCATTGAACCATTTTTGGTTTAATTGGTCAGTTCAATGGCTTAATTCGGTCATGTAGTTTAAAGGAGAATCCTAAAGTTGGAAGGTAAGTGCCCTTTTAGAAGGCAGTTCTGGGTTCAAGAGCCCTTGCGAAGGGTAGGGAGCACTTCAAAGAGGCCACAAAGAAGCAGTTTGGACCTTTTAGAATTTTGTTAAGGCAAAGTCCTAAATTCCTATAGACTTTTTGTCTAAAGGATTTCCTTTAGAAAAAAATTTTGAAGAAATTTGGGGGAGGCTATAGCCAAAGAACCTGAAGGAATGGCAAGTAACCGAAAAAAAATCTTGCAGACTTTTTGTTTGTAGGAAAATTGTCTGCGGAAAAGCCCGAAGCAAAAAAGCCCGTAGGAAGGGTTGAAGAAATAAAAGGCTGTCAAAGGGCAAGTGCCCTTGTGGGAGGCCCTTAGATGGCCAAATGAAGGGCATTTCTTCATATTCAAAGGGACACTTCCCCTTTAGGAGGGTTCAAAACAAATAAAAAGCCACAGGAAAGGCTCGAAGGAATTCGCCAAGGATGGTGACATCCTGAGAGTTGTCAAATTTAAGATGATGAAATATCTATTGGTTTTTAAAATAATTGCATACCAACCATGAAAAGAGCCTGAGGAATACAGTGACCCACTAGAAGATTGCCCCTGAGGGCTAAAGGAATAGAAAGAGACAAAGTAAGAAGAAGACAAAGAGCCTAGAGAACAAAGAGAGAAAAGTGCCAAGTGTAGGAACATGCAGATAGTCCAAGTGGTGAATAGAGGTGCCAATCCAAGAAGTTACTTTGGTAAGTGATATAGTGTCTATGAATTGATCATTAGGAAGTGCAAATAGCTAGCAAGTGGACCCATTTTCTTCATTTTGCATTAATGAACAGACAAACCATGTAATTGCCTTGAAGGAGTGGTCTTGCAAGCAGACAAACGATGCAGTTCATAATTTCTCATTGATGTTTAAGTAGCCTACTCTTCCCAATGATTAGGGTGCACATGGGTAATTTGTAAAAAGGGTGCCAAAAGGCCTCCTTCCTTCCCATGTATATTTTAGACTTATCATTTGAAAAAGGATCTTTCACATTTGTAAGGCAAAGCCCTGGCAAATTTTCACTTGAAATCAATAAATGCATTTTTACCTCTATTCTAGTTAGATATATTTGCATGTGCTTGAGTGTTAATTTATGTTTAGTCATTACTTATTAATGCTTCCATAGGTTTAACACCAACACACCTGGTGTTTATAAGGTGCCATTCTTGCAGGTGACAAGGAGAGCTATATTTGGAAGTGCAGAGATAGAAGAAGCTACTATACAGTGTGCCTTTCCATAACACCTTTAGTGAGTCTCTATTTTCTGTGTGTTCCATCAAAGCCTCCCTATTGAGCTTCCTACAACCTGGTCCTTATACCAGTATGAAGTGTACATATGTTTTTGTCTAGCTTCAAGTGTGAGTGTGAGTAGGTCAAATCATATGTGCATCACCTCTTTTAGAGAAGTTTGTTTTCTTGTAATCCTTCTCCCTTTTCACCCCCCATTATATATCTATATACCTGTATTATAACTTATTGGAACAACTCAAATGCATCAAAGGGAGCTAGCCCTTACCTAGAGACTCCCCCTCCAGCTTCACTAGTCTCACAGGTGAGAGGAGAGTTTCCATTTTGACGTGTGGAAGGCAGGAGCTTGCCATCCTACCATGGGTGTAATCCACTACATCAATAGTTTTTGGCACACCCAATGGGACTCATTTTTTACACTCAGTAAAGTTTCAGGATTAATGTTGGTCCTGTTACAACAAATCAACCATTTTTAGCATCTAGCAACTCCACTGGCAAGAACTTCATTTTTTAATCAAAGACCAGTCTGACTTCCTATGCCTAAAGTCACAACACGGTATGCTTTTAAGGGTGTTCCTTTCGACTTCATTGAGTTACCTTTGAACTTAGTAAAAAGGCTAAGGTTTGAGAGGACACATCCTTATTCAGTAAACCACCTTCCCAGACCTATTGTAAGGAACACATATGCAATGGGGCCATAGTTACATCTCGTCATAGTTATGGCACTTCCCTTTGTGACTTTTCATGGTTAGAGTCCATTGAATCTCCAATGTTATCACCCAATTCCAGGAGCAGCCCTTAAAAGTGTGCCTTCCTTTGATGGAGAGGGGCCCATCACAGTCATTGAACACATCAAAAATATTTCTAACCTCTACAATATTCACAATGTCACTGAGGAAAATATTACAATTAGATTATTGGCATTGTCTCTCAAGGGCAAAGCTCTTGACTGGTATGGGAATTTGACTATAAATTCAGTTAGTTCTTGGAATGAATTGGGCAATCACTTGACAGACCATTTTGGAGAAAAGAGTAACCACCTCTCACTTGCTGAGCAGCTGACTACCATGAAAAGAGCCCCACATGAATACATGCAGGATTTCAATGCTCAATTTTAGAAGACATGGGATAGAATCCCCATTCTGGGAAAACCTACTCCTAGTAATGCTTTCCTATATTACTTAAGAGCATTGAATAGTGATAGTATTTTTATGATATAATCCATGGGAGGACATTTGCTACCTGCCACCTATGACATAGCCATAACAGCTAAAAATTGCTTAGTGTAGGTTGGGAAGATAGCTCCTAGACCCCATATGCCACTTTTCCTAGAAATGCTACCTCCAATTCAAACTGCTGCCCCCACATTAGCTCCTCTGCCTAACATAGAGAAACTAGTTGCTGTTCCATCCAATGAACTTCATGAAGTTAAGGGTCTATTGCAAAGTATGTCAAATGAACTTATGGCTCTTAAAAGGCAGCAAGCTCAAAGCAACCAACCAAACCAAAGATAACAATAGTATGGTCAAGCTCATAGATCCCCTTTCCAAAATTACAATCAAGGACAGGGACAAATTTATTAGACCAAACCTTTTCAAGGCTACAACCCAAGCACCCCTTCATCATCTAAGGTTATGGTGCCCATTCAAAATAATCTGGTGTAGGAGCAGCCAAGTTGTTCAACTATGGGATATGGTCAGAAGCAAGCTATTTATACAAATGAGATGATGGGTTATTACCCAAATGTGTAAGAAAATTAGGTAGCCACCCATTCCCAAGTCTTTGAGACTCTAATGTAACCCAACATGAGTAATAGTTAGGCCCAACCTGATTCTACCCTCATGAATCATCTGGAAGGATAATTCTATTTAGTCAATTATGTGGGTGCTATAGACAATCAGGTTGACTATGTTGTAACCAACACAAGATTCAAAAGAAGGGCAATGAAAGAAGCTCAATCTACTACCCAAGCATCAGCAACACCTTCTTCATCACATGCAAATCAAAAAGTCCCAAGCTTCAGACCATTGGTTGTACCTCTAGCTCCTCAACTTGCCCCTCAGGCTATACATAATTCTAAATAAATTTTGAATGAAGGCAACCCTCGAGTCAATGTGGTTGACTAGATGAAGAAGCTGCACATGAACATCTCCTTGTGGGATTCACTATCAATATCAGGGTAGAAAGACATGTTGCAAAAGGAATTGCATGAGTTAGATGAATGAGTTGTCCCAATAAAAGTTGACAACATTTTGATGATGAATGGATAGCCTTCCACCTTAGGTCAGACCCAAAAGGAAGAGAAGGTTCCTCCTTTTTATGTGTCCTTGGTCATAAGAGATTTCTTAGTGCATTATTACATCATTGATTATAGATCAAGCACCTCGGTCATGCCCAAATGCATAGCTGACAAGATGGGCTTGAAATATGAAGAAATGACCAAGGGAATCCTACAACTGGATGGAACCCCAAAAAAAGTCAATTGGGTTGGTAAGAGGTTTGAGATTGATGTTGCATGATTGATTGACTTTCTCAGTCCCTCATGATGTGGTAGTGGTAGATGTCCCTCCCTGCTTTGCCATTTGCTTATCTAGGGATTTTACATCCAAGATAGGTGGCTACTTGGCAGCAAATTGGTCTTATCTAGTTTTTAGGACCAAGTATGGGAATAAAGTCAAGATCGAATCCAAACTACTCCATAGAGATCATCTAGAACCTTACTCGCTTAAGGTAGCAAATGTCAACTACGCCATCATTGACCAAGAAGAGTTCCAAGTAGACCAATCTCCATCCTCTACCCTTGAAGGAGTTGTAGACTTGCTCTTAGATGAATGGGGAAGTGACAAATTCGAGCATGATCCTTATAAATTCATAGAGGAGGTGGGCCTTGGAATTTATTGCATGCATGAAGAGGGTACTTTTGTACCAAATTTGATAAAAGCTAGCCGGGAGAGCTCAGGTCTATGGCAGTTATTCTTTGATGGTTCAAGAAGTAATTTGGGAGCTGGTGGTGGAGTGGTGATGATCTCTCCTTCAAAAGAGAGGCATTTTTCAGGTTTTTGGTTCCAATTTTCTTACAAATTCAATGTTGTAAAATATGAATCCCTCATCCACAGTTTGGAGTGGGTGAAGAAAAGAGGAATCAAAGAGCTGCAAGTGTTTGGCGATAGTGAGTTAATTGTCAACCAGGTAAGAGGATAGAATTTGATGAAGAATTCTCTACTGAAGTCCTACAAACATAGGGTATGGGACTTAGTGGAAAATTTCTTCACTTTCAATATTACCTCCATCCCTAGAGAATAGAATAAGCAAGTAAACAGGCTGGCAGCAGTTGGTGCCCAGTTTGATATTTCTCAGGAAATAGGATAAGACCATAGCTCACGTCACTTGAAATTAGTGATTTAGCCCTCTGTACCTGATAACATCACCAACTAGTAGGTTTTCAATAGTGATCAATAAATAGCACTGATCCAAAACTCAAAAGTTCTGGTTGATAAATATTTCAATAGCACAAAAATAACATAATAACAATGGATTCTCTAGGAAGAGACATCGTATTACTTAACAACTGCAATACAAATATAGGCTTATCTCTAAAAATATATGTTTTGTTGAATCAAAAATTTGTAGATACAAAACATACGCTTATCTCTGAGAAGAGATGTCTGCCTTCTTTTTTGGGTTATAATGCATTTATGCATTTTTTTTGAAAACATCAAGAGATTGAGTGGCTCAAGGAATTAACGGTGACCTTTTAAGAATGAGTGGCTTGAGAGAAATAATAGAATTAAAATAGTATAGTTCTTGAGGATAGAATGGCTCAAGGAAATAGATGTCACTGACAATGTGACTTCCAAGAATGAAAACAATACAAGATTCAAGGAATTAACTATCACCCAAATGGTTTCTCAGATCATTTCTGCCACTTGAGTGGTCACCCAAAGTGTTGCCTAGATTATTCCTCCCTCCTTGAAAAGAAATGGTCCCCATTACATCACCATTCCCCATCAGGTGTGGTAGTTATGTCTTGATTTGATTCCTGATGCACACTTGGGAGGGACTATGGTTTATGGAACTGTGCAGGGCCTGATTGTTCACCATTTTTGTTTAACCATCAGTTTGTGGATGGAAGGCTATGAAATTCTTCAATGTGGTATCTATTTAACTCTATTGTTGTGTTGTCAGGGCTATAACATTGACCCTTTTGGATTCTTGTGGCTTGACCACCATGAAAACAAATTTATTGGCATTAAACAGAGAGATAGATGTGGAAGGTGGTACTTCTGGTACCCTGTAGCACTATGTTCCAAGAGTGAGAGTGATCCATCTAGTTCTTGATTTGTATATACCATGTCGATCATACATGAATGGATAACCAAAGAGTACATCACAAACATCTATATTGACCACATCACATAAGACCTCATCTTGGAAAGGTTGTATTGCATATGAGAGAAGACATTGTTGGGTGACACAAAGGTCTCTCCCTGGGCTCAACCATCCAATACTGTATGGTTTTGGGTGAGACTTCATGGATAGATTTAGGCTTTTCAAAACATTAGTAGAGATTAAATTCTTTTGACTTACACTATCAATAATGAAATGTAGAGGCTTACCTTTCACCCATAACTTAGAGTGAAACAACCTTTCCTTGTCATCTAGCATCTCGTCATGTGTCTGTGATGAAGCTACAATGGCTTTAGGATTGGCATCTATAATTTCTTCTTCAACCTCTTTGATTTTAGGGTCTGTATGAGGTAGATCAGTAGATGTTGTGGATGGTGACTTACAAAGTAGTGATTTGATAGCTTGACATTCTTCTTTAGAGTGAGTTCCAAATTTGTGATAACCACACTTCCTAGTCTTTCCTTCATTTTGATTCCAATTTTGGCCTCGTGTTTGACCTTATTTATCACTTTTCTATTTTGAATACTGATTCTTTATATCCATTCTTCCATGCTTCTGCTCAATCTTTACTATGAACTTGTATGCCTCACCGATGGTTTCTAAATTGAAGAGATCCATTTCCCCCTAGATGTACCATTGTAGTCCACCATGATATTTGAGAGTTTTATGTTTCTCACTTTTTTGAATGCCCAGTCTTGCAGACAAAGAATGAAAAGTGTATATGTAATCTTGCATAGATTGGTCCTTACCTTGGCCAAGTTGTTGCCACTATATGTATAGATCATCATACACGCCGATGGGATAGTATTCTTCTTTTACTGCTTCCATAAAATCATCCCAAGTGGGTTCCACCTCAAGGCCAATGATATCCATACTAAACCTCTTTTTGTACACTTCCCACCAGTTTTTCATGGGAAATGATGATTTCAAAAGAGCAAAAGTGATCTTTTCTCCATTGGTGAACTTATTTATAGAGAAGTAGGATGACAGTTGATCCAACTAATTTTCCACTACATCAGCATTGATTTTTCCTTCAAATGTGGGAATATCAAAATTTACCTAAACCTTTAAGGGTGTTAGGGAACTAAAAGGAAGCTCCCTCGATGAGGAGCCAAGATGTGTAGCCATGGAGATAGAATTTCCCATCAAAAGTGTTTGAAGAATTTGAGCAAATTATTGGAGCATTTGTGCTTGTTTCCGTTGGAGGGCTTCATTCACTATTTTCTTGAAAGGATCAGATGTCTCAGTGTCGTCTACCATTTGAGGTCTTTTGGGGTGCACATATGGAGCATTTGGAAGATCTATCACTTCCCACCCAAGTTTCCTGTATCCTGACCTTGTCCTTGGGAACATACACTCTCAAGACAAACTGCTCTGATACCACTAATCCAAAACTCAAAAGTTCTAGTTGACAATATTTCAATAACATAGAAATAACACAATAATAATGGATTCTCTAAGAAGAGATGTCATATTACTTAACAACCAAAATACAAAATAGGCTTATCTCTAAAAAGAGATGTTTTGTTGAATCAAAAATTTGTAGATACAAAACATATGCTTATCTCTGAGAAGAGATGTCTACCTTCCTTTTTAGGTTACAATGCATTTATACATTTTTTTTGAAAACATCAAGAGATTGAGTGGCTCAAGGAATTAATGGTGACCTTTTAAGAATGAGTGGCTCGAGAGAAATAACAAAATTAAAATAGTACAACGCTCAAGGATAGAATGGCTTGAGGAAATAGCTATCACCGATAATGTGACTTCCAAGAATGAAAATAATACAAGATTTGAGGAATGAATTGTCACTTGAATGGTCTTTCAAATGGTTGCCTGGATAATTTCTGCCACCTGAGTGGTCACCCAAAGTGTTGCTTAGATTAAGCACTCTTCTTGTAAGAAGAAGCAAAATTTGCTACAAAAACCTAGGTGAAGCTACAACAACAATATGGTAGCCAAATTATTCAGCTAAAGAACAATAAGCTCACCAAAGCTTTGGTCACTCTAGAGAGTATATTCAATGGAGATGACCAATTGAGAAGTGACAAGGCATGCATTACAACAAAGGAGGAGCACCATGAGAAAGTGGAAATATTCAAAGACAATCTTCTTGCACTTGGGAAAGTGTGCACAGAGCATGAAAGGCAGGCCTTCATCTTGTTGTGCCAAGAATTTACCAATATCTTCACTTGGGAGTATAGTTATTTGAAGGATTTTGACCCAAGTTTGGCCCAACATACCATTGAGCTAGAAGAAGGTGCCAAACCAATCAAGCAAAAGCAGAGGCCTATCAACCCAATGATTGAGCCTCTCATGTATAAAGAGCTCACCAAATTGATTGAATCTAGGATAATATTTCCAATCAAACACTCCTCTTGGTTGGCCAATCTTATTCTTGTCTAAAAAAATGAGGAGATCAGACTGTGGATTGATTTTAGAGACCTCAATAGAGTCTCTTTGAAAGACCACTATCCTCTCCCAAGCATGGAGCAGATCCTTCAAATGGTGATAGGCAGTGAGCATTTCTCCCTCCTAGATGGGTATTCAGGATACAACTAGATCTTGGTGTAGGACTGTGACCAACACAAGACAACCTTCACAACCAAGTGGGGAATGTTTACTTATAGGAAAATTCCTTTCAAACTATCTAATGTTGGTGCCACCTTCCAATGAGCTATGGACATGGCCTTTCAAGGCCTGATGAATAAGACTGTACTGGTATATCTTGATGATGTGACAATTTTCTCCAAGAAAGCGAGCCAACACATGAAACATCTAAGGCAAATATTTGAGAGGTGTAGGGAGTTTAGTATATCTCTCAATCCTGAGAAATGCATGTTTTCTGTCCATGAGGGGAAGCTCCTGGGTCACATTATTTATTTAGAGGGTTTGGCTATTGATCTAGAGAGAGTTCACTCCATCTTGGAGCTATCCTTACTCAAGCACAAGAAAGGCCTACAAAGCTTCTTCGGTAAGATAAATTTTATTTGGAGATTTATCCCAAATTTTATAGAGATGGTCAAGCCATTGACCTCTATGCTAAGGAAGGGTGAGGAGTTCACATGGATATCATAGAGAAAATATAGTTTTGAAGAAATCAAGCAGGCCATAGCCCGGGCTCCTACTTTGATCAGCCCTAACTTTACCAAAGATTTCAACCTCTACACCTTCAACAATGAAGAGGTAATCTCTGCCATGCTTACCCAAGCAAGTAATGATAACCTTGAGAAGCTAATTGCATTTTTTAGCTAAGGCCTAGAAGGTTTTGAAGTTAGATACACATATGTGGAAAAGCAAGTCTTGGTGGTCATATGGAGTCTAAAGAAATTCAGACGCATGCTGTCTAATAGCAAAATCCACTTCCTGATTCCACATCCTGGCATCAAAGATTTCTTAATCAACCCAGATGTAAATGAGAAGAGAGTAGGGTGGATCACTAAGGTGATGGAATATGATGTAGATATCAAGATCACCAAACTGGTAAGAGGGAGAGGCCTATGTGAACACCTCGCTACAAACTTTAAATAGTAAAAGGAGGACAGTTTGTTAATGCATGACGTAGCTATAATAGAAGAACCAATTGTCATGAAGGATTGGACATCAGATGTGAGGCATTTCCTTCTCACTGGTGAGTGCCCACATTCACTTGACAGAATCAAGAGGAGGTATTTTAGACTCCAGTGTCTCCCTTATGCCCTAATTGATGGATTAGTATTTAGAAAGGATCTCTCAAGAGTTTTTTTAAGATGCTTGGACTCAAGTCAAGCTGACAAGGTGATGTCTAAATTCCATGATGGACCAGTCGATGGTCATTTTGATCCTAGGGCTACTACAGTGAGAATAATGAGAGCTGGCTATTTGTAGCCTACTCTTTTTAGGGACACCCATGCTTGGGTATGAAAGTGCCAAAAGTGCATGATTTTTGTTGGGAAGCAATGGTTGGCTACCATGCCTTTATAGCCTATTTAGGTGGAGTAGCCATTTATGTAATGGGGCTCAGACTTCATAGGGATGATCAATCCTCCCTCCAGTATTAGACACAAGTGGGTCCTGACTTCCACAAATTATTTCATAAGATGGGTAGAGGCTCTTGCTCTGAAGGAGGCCAACGAAAGTGTGGTCATAGATTTTTATGAGGACTTGGTGGCAAGGTTTAGAGTTCTAACAACCATAATCTTAGATAATGTGTTAGATTTTTTGGGAACCAAAACAAGTGAATGGGTGCTGAGATATGCTATATATCTCAGCACTTCATCCAATTACTATCCGTAGGGGAATGGACTGGATGAGTCTACAAATAAGAACCTAATCAAGATCATCAAGTGGACCATGGAGGAAAATCAGAGGACTTGGCATGCCAAGTTGAAAATAGCCCTGTGGGTAGATAGGGTCACCCCAAAGAGGGAAATTGGCAACTCACCATACACACTCATCTATGGAAGGGAAGCTAGGCTCCCCATTTCACTCGAGTTTCTAGCCTTGGATCTCACTCACCAACTGCAATTAGAAGAAGGAAATAGCATGGAGGTTAGGCTATGCGAGCTGATGGAACTCCAAGAATTAAGGGATAAGGCTATGGCTTCTATAACTAGCTGCCAGTAGCAAATGAAGAGACACTTTGAAAAGAAATATTCATCAAAAGGTTTCTTTAAAGGAGATATTGTCTTGAAATGGGATGAAGACCAAGCTAAGCTTGGAAAGCATGCAAATTTTGATGCCCTATGGAGTGACCCATATGTAATCACTTAGTGCAAGAAGCATAATTCATTCCAACTCTCTATGTTGGATGGTGAGGAACTATATATCCCAGTTAATGGGATACATCTTAAGCATTACCATTGAGCCCCTTCTCCATCATGTATATATTTTCACTTATTTTTCTCCTATTTCCCTAAGTGCTTTCTACATATGTCAGTAGTTTTATTATCTTTGTGTGTGTTTTCATTTCCTTTTGAGGAACATCTTTGTGTTTGGTTCTAGATTTATCAGAGCTTTTACTAATCCTCAAGTTACAATCTCACCTCGTGCCCAATGGATTTTGAGGCAACTGGCTTCTAATCATAGCAGGCATGCTTCCCCTAGGATTCACCAATTTGTTAACCATTTTTGGTGTAGCAGGCCAAAAATTGGTCCCCTTCTTCCTTTATTGTTTCAGGCCAATTCATTTTTGATTTTGCACAAGTCCAAGAATTTTCTATGGACTCTGTAGGTCTATTTCTAAAGACTCTACAGGGATGGAATTTCTATGGACTATATAGGGGTGTAATTTCTACAGACTCTACAGGGATGGAATTTCTATAGAATCTATAGGGCTATTTCTAAAGACTCTACAGGTCTATTTCTACAGACTCTATAGGTCTATTTCTACAGACTCTATAGGTCTATTTCTATAGACTCTGTAGGGATGGATTTTCTATAGACTCTATAGAGCTTGGGTTTTTATGGACTCAATAGTGTGTTAAGCACAAAATATACTGAGAGGGGGGGTGAATTAGTATATTATATATCTTAAAAATCATTCCTTTAACCAAATTACACTTAATCAAACATTCAAGATATGCAATAAAACTCAAACAATAAACATCCACACAAGATAGAGAGAGACACCAGATATAACATGGAAACCCAATGTGGGAAAAGCCATGGAGAATCAATCTCAAATATATTCATGAGAACAACCCCATAAGAGCACCATACCCCTTTGCCAAGTACAAACCTCAGCTAAAATTCATGAGCACCAACCCATAGGAGCTTCAAACCCCTTTGTCAAGCACCAACCCAGCACCTATTCGTGAGCACCAACCCCTTTGTGTATACCACACACCTATCTCTCAATGTTTCTATCTCTACAATTGATAGATCAATACAACATCTCCTTCCTCTCTCTCACCTTTGCTCTTCTAAGCTAGATATAACAAATACAAATCATATTCATCTCTCACAATTGCTCTTCTAAGCTAGATATTACAATATCAAAATCAACCTCTCTCACACATTACAAAGTGCTACTCAAGCCTTTATTTATAGCCTTCCAAATGAACTTTGGCCTTACCCCTTTGTGACCTTTCAATCCTCATGGAAAATGGCACCAATCTTGGATGACCCTTCATATCCAAGCATTTGAAAAGTCATGTGGTGACCCTTCATGACCAAAAACATCATTCCCACTTTTGTCCTAATCTTAGGTGACTTTTCGTATATCTCAAAGTGTCCCTTCATGAGAAATTTGCCCTTTACTCTTTTGTCTTCACTTTGTGACTTTTGGTATTCCCTAAGATGACTCTTCATGGGAAAATGCATCCCATCCTTCTTTTGTCTTTATCCCATGACTCTTCAACTTCTCCATGGGCCGTTATTTTGTCTCATATGCAACCAAAAATATATTCATTAATATTAAATAAATATTAACTCATATTACCCAAGATAAATAACATTAAATGTAATGGGGACTTTATCACCAATAATACTAAACCTTTGACATTAATGACAGTATTTCCAACATAGTGGGTTTTCCTATGAACTCTAGAGGTGTAAAATTTTAATAGATGAAGAACTAGTTTAGAGGGTGTAAGGTTTTAAAAAGCTTCTTTAGACTCTTGTCTGAAGAAATTCATAAGGGAAGAGAGCTAAAATGGTTCAAAAGACACTTTTACTTAAGGTTGGAAGAGTGGTTGAATGACATAATCTTTTCGAGAGTTAGCACCTTTGAACCATTTAACCGATTTAATGCCTTCAGGTTCAATCGGTGGCTTCAACGCTCGGTTCAATCATTGGGTTCAATGCTTGGTTTAATTGGTGGGTTCAATGCTTGGTTCAATCGGTGAGTTCAAATTCTTGGTTCAATCAGTGGGTTCAACACTTGATTCAATCATCAGGTTCAACACTTGGTTCAATCTCTTGGTTCACCATAGAAGGTTCAAAGGCTTGGCATGTAGTGTTGAACAGTTAAACTGTTGAACCATTTTTAGTTCAATTGATCGATTCAAAGGATTAATTCGGTCGAGTGGTTCAAAGGAGTGTCCTAAAGCTAGAAGGTAAGTGCCCTTGCGGAAGGTAGTTCTGTGTTCAAGAGCCCTTGTGGATGGAAAGGAGTGCTTCAAAGAGGCCACAAAGAAGCGGTTTGGACCTTTTAGAATTTCATTAAGGCAAAACCCTAAATTCCTTTGGAATTTTTGTCTGAAGGATTTCCTTCAGATAAAAAGTCTAAAGGAATTTGGGGGAGGATGTAGCCAAAGAACCTGAACAAATGGAAAGCAACTGAGACAAATTCTCATGGACTTTTTATCTGTGGAAAAATTGTCTGCAAAAAATATCGAAGCAAAAAAGCCCACAGGAAGGGCCGAAGAAACAAAAGGATACCAAAGGGTAGGTGCCCTTATGGGGGGCCCTCAGCCAGACAAATGAAGGGCATTTCTTCAGAGCTAAAGGGACACTTCCCCTTTTGGAGGGTCTAAAATAAAGAAAAAGCCACAGGAAAGGCCCAAAGGAATTTTCCAAGGATGGTGACATCCCAAGAGCCGTCAAATTTAGATGATGAAATAGATATTGGTTTTTAAAATACTTGTGCTTCAACCATGAAAAGAGCCTGAGGAATGCAACAAGCCACCAGAAGATCACCCTTGAGGGCTGAAGGAACAAAAAGAGACAAAGCAGGAAGAAGATAAAGAGCCCAGAGAACAAAGAGAGAAAAGGTCCAAGTGTAGGAACAGGCAGATAGTCCAAGTGGCAAAAGGAGGCACTGATTCAAGACGTTACTCTAGTAGGTGATATAGTGTCTATGAATTGATCATTAGGAGGTGCAAATGGCTAGTGACTGGACACATTTTCTTCATTTTTCATTAATGAGCAGACAAACCATGTAATCGCCTTGAAGGAGTGGTCTTGGAAGCAGACAAATGATGTGGCTCATAATTTCTCATTGATGTTTAAGCATCCTACTCTTCCCAATGATCAGGGTGCGCATGGGTTATTTGTAAAAAGGGCACCAAAAGGCCTCCTTCCTTCCCCTATATATTGTATACTTGTCATTTTAAAAAGGATATTTCACATTTTTAAGGTGAAGCCCTAGAAAATTTTCACTTAAAATCAATAAATGCATTTTTACCTCTATTTTGGTTAGATATCTCTACATGTGCTTGAGTGTCAATTTGTGTTTAGTCATTGCTTCTTAATGCTTCCATGGTTTAACACCAACAAACTTGGTGTTTATAAGGTGCCATTCTTGTAAGTGATAAGGAGAGCTATATTTGGAAGTGTAGAGATAGAAGAATCTACTATACAGTGTGCCTTTCCACAACACCTTTGGTGAGTCTTTATTTTCTATGTGTTCCATCAAAGCCTCCCTGTTAAGCTTCCTACAACTTGGTCCTTTTGCCAGTATGAAGTGTATGTATGTGTTTGTTTAGCTTCAAGTGTGAGTGTGAGTAGGTCAAATCATTTGGTGCATCACCTCTTTTAGAGTAGTTTGTTTTCCTATAATCCTTCTCCCTTTTCACCCCCCATTATATATCTATATACCTATATAAGCACTTATTGGAACAACTCAGATGCATCAAAGGGAGCTAGCCCTTACCTAGAGACTCTCCCCTCTAGCTTTGCCAGTCCCACAGGTGAGAGGGAGTTTCCATTTTGTTGTGTGGAAGGCAAGAGCTCGACTTCTTGCCCTGGGTGCAATCCACTATGTCAATAGTTATCTTGGCCATATGCCCACCTCACTAACCATCCTCAACTTCATTACCTCTCTCTACCCTAAGCTTCACTACCTCTCTCTGTACCCTAAGATTCATTTCCTCTCTCTCCACTGGAGGCCTACCTACATATTACAACTCTAGCCCTCATGGCCTTTATTATTTACTCTTAACACTATGACCTTGTAATATCCCCTTTTTCCCTCGAATTCTGAAACTGGATATTTTGAATTACTCTTATATATTTTACCCTTTTTGATGATTTTTCATGAAATAAGATGTGATTATGCAAGATAAATTCAAATAAATAAATAAACCATAGTAAATCTCTTAACTGGCAAATCACTAATCTTATTATTCATCCAAATAATTATAATAGTCATCCTCTGTCATGCATATAAAAGGAATATTAAAATACGGTCTTAAAAACTTGATTATCTTCTAGCAATCTAAAAATACCCTAGTTTTGTGCATCTCGGTTGCTGTGTTGAAAAACATAGTCACCGACGTCAGTTATTCTACCACCATCGATCGATATACTACCGATGTTGGTCTCTGTCAGTTGGCTACTCTACCAACGTCAGTATTCAATCAGCTGATGTAGGTCACTAGGTTGTCGATGTCAGTCTCCGGGTCCCCTATAGTGCTATCTACCTACTGCTGAATGGTATGAACTTGCACAGATCAGTACAAATTTTGTACAGGAGCAAATAGAATCTAGTGCATCCTGAATGCTGAACACCTGATCTGAAGGAATATTGTGCTAACACTAAAGATCTAATTTGGATAGTTACTGAATCAAAACCTAATGAAATAAATACATGTAGACCTCTGTGATAACTTTTGTATAAAGCTATCCCTCAAACTGGCAATAGATCAGCTGATATCTCACAACCTCTAAATTTCACAAACTAAAGAGTGGACATTCTCCAATGCAAACAAAATACTGGAACCCTTGGCTCAGTCTTCTTAGAATAATTCTTAGCAATAATCAATAATCAATAATCATAATATGCCTCTCCCTCTTATGAGAAACCCTTATATCCTCCAAAAATGTGTGCTTACCCTAATTAGGGTTTCATAATTAAAAATAGGCCAAATAATTAATATTTAATTAAATAAATAAAATATTAATATCTCTCTCCATACATGTCAGATCCTCAAACCATCTAAAGCTGGTGAATCAGGGAGTGATTCCGCACATGACCATACCAAAACAAGGGTGCTCTGCTACATGTCAAATATCCCTAAATAATAGGAGCTTAGACAAATGTGTTTGAAAGAGCCTGAATGAAAGCCAACTGTAGAAATTCTGATAATTGAAGCCAAGCCAAGCTCCATCAAGACCCTCTATCCATCCTCTCAACCTATGAGGGTCGCATGATAGGCTAATCATCAAGTCTGGTGATGTCCACTAAAAAAGGGGACATGACAATCCACCCCCTCCTAAAATTGCTTGTCCCCAAGCAATCTCAAAACAACAAACCAATCAATCCACCTAGATCCCATATGTAGTTATGATCTACACTACTATTAATCAATGCAAGCTCCTATGATATCCTCTGAAATAGAACAAAGAGGAATCCATAATCAAACTAGAGACTACAACTCAACCAAACTCCAAGATCACAAATACCAGGTACACATTCCACCATGTTATACAAAAGGCACACTCCAACTCTGTAATAACTCCCAAATGGAACTACACCAAGTATGGAGAATCCACACATTGTACCTCTACTATGATCAACATATCTCATCAACTCCTACTCTAAGTCATGCACTGACAAATTGTCAACCCTAGCACCTATCACCATGCCATGTCTATCACAACTCTCATCCCATGGCATCAAATCATCCCTCATGTCCCTCATGTCACCAAATCCAATCGCTGATAAACTGCCCTGGGTGTGTTGATATTGTACGTTGTGTAACTTGTAACTGCCAATCCCATCTACAAAAGATGATGCCAATCCATTCCATAATGGATGGTAAGAAATATGTGTTGATCTACACCTACATGAAATTAGATCTTTGATCTCTAGATCAAAAGAAGAATAATGAGCATACCCCATCGTATAATGCTGGTAGGAACCCCCAAACTCCACTGCTAGCTCCCCATCACTGAACTGGGAATCAACAGATGGCTCCAATCTCTGACTCCAAGTGGCTATAGGCTGGATAGGACCCTGTGCAATCTGCTCAACAAACCCCACCTCAAAGTCCCTGTGAGGTAGCATAGTAGAAAGGATCACTATAATCTCCCCACCCAATCTACTAATAGCACTAGTACCTCAGATGAGAACACCTTCTGTCACTTTATGCAAGTCCAGACGAACACCTACACTATCCAACAAATACTCCATGAATGATTTAGTGCAGTAAAAATTATATACAGAAGCATCAACATACTCCCTTGCAAACCACAACTGATCCCTCTATAAGGGTGGCATAACCAACTATACCACACTGTCATCTGTGTGAGAAGAATCAATCTGGAGACTCGACTCCACTGGTATCCCAAACACATCAGGACCAGGTACTCCCAAATCTTGAACATGTGTGTCAACCCCAACAACATGTTCCTCAACCACCAACACTCAGTATATTAACCTCTAATTACACTTCCACACTCTAAATGCCAGCATTAGACTCACCCTCATCTAACTCTGAAGATGCTACTACTGAAACTATCTCATCATCACAATCTCTAGCTCCCTCATCCTCTACAACTAACTGAGATTCCAAATCCCCATGACTAAGCTCATCCACATGTCTCTCAAAATCTTGGTGAGCCACCTTCATTGCCTCCATGCCCTCCTTGATTTGCTATAAGTCATCACAAGAATAAGCTGCTGTAACTCATTTCTATCTCTCCATGTTGGAGAGATTGACCTTTCCTTTTATGTCTCAAAGATGCTATCTTGCATTGGCAACCACTAATCTAGCCTCCTTGGCCTTTTGTGACCACATATCACATAAGTTTTGGGTCCTTTCCATATCATTCCAAGTTTGATGTTCATGATGTGAAGATGAAGTAGAAATATGATCATCCAAAGAATCCATACCCTTATTATCCATATCATTAGCATGCTCTATGCTGCCCTCCAATGTAGAAGTCTCAAGTGAAGCTTCTTGCAAAGATGATACAAACAACTCATTCCCCATGGCTGCCCTCATATCCTCTTGAGCCAAATCAACATGTCTAAAAACTGGTGTAGGGCTGCCATCAACACCTGTAGAGACCTCTTATTTCTCCTTATTTCTACTTTGTGTTGTGGACCCTTTAACAATGGATGCAATATACCATGTTAATTTGTCTTCGAATATAAGGTCTAAATAAAATTCACTCATCCTTCTTTGGTTTTCAACCAACTAGTTCCAACTTTGTTTCAGCTTTGCCATATCCTTGTCCCATTGTTTCTAAGTACTTGAAGTACCCATGATTAACTAGTTGATTCAATGACCAATCTACCCAACAAGATGGCATGACTTAGCTCTAATACCACTGCAATATCCCCTTTTTCCCTTAAATTCTAAAACTGGATATTTTGAATTGCTCTTCTATATTTTACCCTTTTTGATGCTTTTGCATGAAATAAGATGTGATTATGTAAGATAAATTCAAATAAATAAATAAACCATAGTAAATCTCTTAACTGGCAAATCACTAATCTTATTATTCATCTAGATAATTACAATAGTCATCCTCTGTCATGCATATAAAAGGAATATTAAAATATAGTCTTAAAAACCTGATTATCTTCTAGCAATCTAAAAATACCCTAGATATGTGTGGCTCAGTTGCTGTGTTGAAAAACACAGTCACCAACATCGATTATTCTACCACCGTCAGTCGATATACTACTAATGTCAGTCTCTATCGGTCAGCTACTTTGATGATGTCAGTATTCAGTTGGCTGATGTCAGTCACTATAGGCTATTGATGTCAGTCTCTGGGTCCCGTGTGGCACTGTCTGCCTACTGCCGAATGGTACAGACTTGCACGGATCGGTATGGATTTTGTACAGGAGCAAATAGAATCTAGTGCGTCCTAAATGCTGAACACCTGATTTGAAGGAATATTGTGCTAACACTGAAGATCTAATCTAGATAATTACTAAATCAAAACCTAATGAAATAAATACCTGTAAACCTCTGTGATAACTTCTGTATGAAGCTATCCCTTGAACTAGCAATAGATCAACTGATATCTCATAACCTCTTAATCACACACACTGAAGAGTGGACGTTCTCCAATTCAAACAGAATACTGGAACACTTGGCTCAGTCTTCTTAGAAGAATTCTTAGCAATAATCAATAATCATAATCATAATATGCCTCTCCCTCCTATGAGAAACCCTTATATCCTCCAAAAAGGTGTGCTTTCCCTAATTAGGGTTTCATAATTAAGAATTAGGGTTTCATAATTAAAAATAGGCCAAATAATTAATATTTGATTAAATCAATCAAATATTAATATCTCCCTCAATACATGTCGGATCCTTGAACCGTCTAAAGCTAGTGAATCAAGGAGTGATTCCACACATGACCATACCAAAACAAGGGTGCTCTATTGCATGTCAAATATCCCTAAATAATAGGAGCTTAAACAAATGTGTTTAAAAAAGCCTGAACGAAAGCCAACTGTAGAAATTTTTCTAATCGAAGCCAAGCCAAGCTCCATCAAGACCCTCTATCCATCCTCTCAACCTAAGAGGGTCGCATGATAGGCTAATCATCAAGTCTGATGATGTCCACTAAAAAAGGGGACATGACAGACCTATCTTTTAATCCCTAGAATTATCAACCTATCTCAACTTACCTTTTTCTCTAAACACACCTTTTTAGATCTTTTTCCTAGGTTCTGGGAGAACTACATTGGCCTAAAGCCCTAAACTAGGTTATTTAGGTATCACTCAGATGACACAAGGTCTTTTGAGGCTAGCTCAGCCATTAGGCCAATTGACTACTTCCACTAAAGATAAAAAACTCACCCTTTCTCTTATTTTTCTACTTTTCTATAGTCACTGACATCAACATTAATGTTGATGTTGGTGCTTTATCAACCTAAGTATCAATCAATGTTAGTAGGAAAATATTGACCTCTGTGTTATGTCAGTTGATGTTAGTGGACATCACTAATGTTGGTAGCTAGTTCAACCCTAGGGCCAAATAACCCAAACCCAAACTTACCCATTTTACCAAAAAACCTACCCAAAAAATCTTGTAACTTATCCTACAACCACCTTACCCTATTTTAAACCCCTCCACTAGCATTTTCTACACCCTTACCTCTCACTTAGCCTAAAAATTATAAATAACAAAATTAAACTAGTATAGGCTCTTACCTCATCTCTCTGTCTCCTCCTGGCTGGTACCACTAGATCTTATGGTTGTGTACCTCCCATTGGGTCCCCTCTTGGAGCTTCCATCTCAAATCACTCTCAATCTCTATTTCTTCTCTCCAATCACAAAGTTGCAAATGAGTTTGTTTATTTGCCAAACCCCCTTTTATTAGGTTTGGTCAACCATCAATGTCAGCGTTCTTGACCTAACTTGCTGATGTCGGTGCTTATGCCTACTACAATTGGTTGCATTGCCCTAATTTTACCAACATCAATAATTTTTATTAATGATATTGGCAAATGTAATTGATGTTAACACTATTGTAATACTATTTTCCCCAACATAGCAACCCTAACTATTCACACTTTACCCATACACTGGTGTAACTGGAGATCACATATATCTTCCCCAACCATGACAAAATGTCATTGACAATCACTTAAATCTTCACCCATGATGAATTTTCTTAGAGATCATGAATATTTCCTTATTCATTAACCCTTTTACACCAACCTTGCATTACTTGTCCTGACTACTTATGCTATTTTTCTATAGTTGGTTATTGTGCACATGTAAGTATATTAGGTGTTATAGATGGAAACCAAGCTCATCCCATCACCTTCAACCCTTTTTTGTTTCCTAAGATCACTTCCTACCTCAGATACCTAGGACACATTGACCATTGGAGCTACAACTTTGATTGTTTTGACCTATCAGCTATCACTTACAAGGTGTACCTTAGTTACTTCTATCTAAGTCCTCCTTAACTTCACTTATTCTTGACTTTTTCAGATATATCTTGTTGTAGTATACACTTATAGAGTGGTACTTAATTATCCACCATTCACACAATTACCTTTTTATCAAATTGGTACTTGATTCTAGTTTCTCCTCCATCGATTCCCATTTTGAGGGGGGATACCTCATTCAATACATGGAACATGTAACTCCTATTTTTGTCTTGCAATGTGTTAGTATAAATTACAAGACAAAATGGGAAAATGTACACACAAAAATTATGTCACACACATGTGCATAACTCCCTATGTCAAAGCCCTCCTTAGGCCCATTTCAATAGTAAAAAATAATCTCCCTAACCCATACCTTTATTGCTCACACATTTAATTAATTTAAAATACTTAATTAAGTTAATTAAAAACCTCTACTTCCACCTTGCCTAGCCACCTCACCCTATGACTAATTCTCACTTGATGAGTCACCTCAAGACCTGGTCCCTTTATCATAAATACCTAAGACTTATTACCACTTCCAAACTAAATTATTAAACAACTACTTCCTTCCTAACCTCTAATTTTTACCATTTTATAATGGGTGTCACACTTGGCATAAAAGAAAATAGAAAGAAATAAAAAAATAGTAAGGTTTACATATTCTAGGGCCACTGATGTCAGTCAACCCATGGCTAATGTCAGTGGGATCACTAACATT
Source organism: Torreya grandis (assembly GCA_037957365.1). NCBI lineage: Eukaryota > Viridiplantae > Streptophyta > Pinopsida > Cupressales > Taxaceae > Torreya > Torreya grandis. Next base: position 3,755,672 of record JARHVA010000922.1, on the reverse strand, counting down.
AACAATATAAGCCAAGCTCCAATATAAAGTTTAGGTCAATAGAAATTAAGAAATTTTATTCTTACTCTCATTCAAGCTCTAAGAATTCTATTTTTAACATCCTAGCTTACAATCATCTTGCATAAGTCAATCATAATCAAAAACAAAGATCTTGAAGACCAACAACACCTGCTTGTTCTCTTTATTCAGGCATTTAAGTTTGGATTCCCTAATAGGGGCCATCAACCTAAAACTTATCATTTAGTGACCACCACAACTAAGTACATCACTTATACTATAGGTTTTTTAAACATTAATTTTTATATTTCTTTATATCTACTCTACATTACATTACACACTTCTAATTGAACCCCCGTGAGGGAGTTATAAATATTTCTCACTTGTTTCCCCTTAACCTGACACACCAAACCTTTAACCAGATCTACCCAAACCATAACCTCTCTCTCATAACTCTCCCAACCTCCCAAACCTAATCCAAACCATTTCCTAGACCCAAAGAAACCTTCTACATGCTCCTAGACAATTATTATCCATATCAACCTTGACAACCTAACCGACATCGGTCACATCACTACTAACCTCAACAATATAATCTATATTGGTCACTCCCCTACTAACGTTGGTGACTATGGATTTCCTATCCTCTTCAAAACCCACCCAAATAACTTCTAAAATATAAATAGAGTACCTCACCTACACCTTGTCACTCTCTACTATATACAGGTTGTTAATAATAGTAATCTCATCTCTCTCTCTGTATTTACCCCTCTTATATTTATTTATTATTCTTTTGTCTCTAAAAAGTGGCCTATCATCTCTAAAGGATTTTCACACTTCCTAAAACAAGTGCGTAACTTGGCAGCCTACTCATTTAACTACTAACAAACATCTTGTGGTAGTGCTTTCTTACTTGCAGGTAGTCCTCCCCAGCCAAAGAGGAGTGCTCACAATGTTTAGTTATGATGTGTACACCAAATTTGGGTTCATTCTAATCACTTATCCATATCCTTCTTTCTATTTTCCTTTAGACTTAAAATAGATAAAATTTAGTGTAACAACTAGTTCTGAGTCTTCATATACCAATAGTTCTTTGACATTATTTTTGAGGGAAAACTATAATTCTAAAATCATGGCCTCATAATTTGATATGTTATTGGTGCATGGAAACTAGAGCTTATACACTGCTATTTATTTCTTTCCTTGTGGGTCAACCAACTTGATACCAACACCTGATCCATGTTTGGATCTTGATCTATCTAAATGTATGGTCCATAATCGGTAAGGGCCCTAGATTTCTCCCTATGTTTCATGCTTCATAGTAAATGTATAAATTCTAAGACTTGGAGAATTAAAACTTCTTCAGTGATAGTGTTATACTCTATAATAAGATGCTTCATCCCTGGATCTCATTCAATCCTAATCTTGTTGTCTATGCCTCTCTATGGTATCCAAATATGAGATAAGTCTATGGAAATATCTCCATTTAACATATTTTACCAATCTATGTTCAATATGAACCCATATCCCTTAGGAATATCTACTACTAGTATGTCAATAGTCATATGTACTCAAGCTTCAGATGTAACCCATATTCTTACATGATTGAGTTCTCCCAAAATAGGGACTACTATTTTATCTAGCTAAAAAACCATCCTCTTGGGTGGAATCAAGGTCAAACAAAGCTTATATCAAATAGACTTTGGCATTACCATTGCTTAAGCTCTTGAATCTACCTAAAAATTATGTATGTTCTTACTAAACACCCAAATGGTTAGCGAGAAAGGGGTAATTTCAAGCTTTTTTTGTATATAACATTTACATTAGCTATTTTGGACATTTATACAACATAATTTTATGTGATATACTTCCATAAGATCTCCTTCTACTCTATGATTTATGTCAATTAATGAAGAGTGATATTATCCTTAATTTACTTCATATCCTTAAAAATGTTGTATCTTCCCTTACTCTATTCTTCTATATGTTGAGGCTGATCATTCCATTTTATGGAGGAGGATTATTATTAGCTTTATGATTTTGGGAAATAACTATATTATTGGGAGGAGTAGAAGTGGTGAGAGGTTTTTTGTTCCTTAGATTATAATTATTCCTATTAAACTGCTAAAACACTTGTACTTCATCAAAATTATCCTCTAGAATATTGTCATCTTCATTGGGGAAGGGAGACTCATAGGTTTTAAAGACCATAGTTGAATTTGGAGGACCATATTCATGAGGGAGATCTGAAGGATTCATCATTTGATCTTTTCTAATCATTCCCCTTTGAAATATTTCAAAGGCTATACAATATACTACATAGTCCAATTCCCATGCTATGATGTGTTGTGAACCCTATACCAATTACACAAAGTTATCTCCATGATATTGATTTTTGGCTACTTATTAGGGTGTTGTTACTCTACATTATTGGTGGTATTATTGAAAGGCCTATTATATCTTGGAAATCCATAATTGTAATTATAAGTTTGATTAGTGGTACTACCCATCCTTATTTGCATATTTAAGAAATCATTGCTCAATTTTTGGACCATTCTATTTATAGAATCTAATTGTAATTATAAGTTTGATTAGTGGTACTACCCATCCTTATTTGCATATTTAAGAAATCATTGCTCAATTTTTGGACCATTCTTTTTATAGAATCTAATTATGATTTGGTGTCAAAACCCTGAGTGAATATTGCTTTTGTATGAGCTAGATGTTGATTCTACTAGTTCTATGGATGACCATTCCTTTATGAGTGATAACAAAAGAACTCATGGTTCTAATTTATTTTCTGTTGTGTCAAGGGAAGTAGAATGCACAATTGGTTCTAGTTGAATACATGGGCATTATGATTAGCATGTGAAATTGGATTGAAAGATTAGATTCCATTGTTTAATGTTTGGACTCCTAAATTTTAAGGAATGAGCTATAGATTGATTTTTTTGTCGATATAAATAGCTTTTTGGAATGATAAATCTAAAGTATTTGTTGTGGTAACTCTTAAAAAAAAACACTATAGTAATGAGATCTAGAGCATTATTGTATATTTCAAGCATTAAATCTATGTATGGATTATATGTGACATTCAATCAAGTGTACATCTTATAAAATCTTATGTTAAAGGCCCAAATTGACTCATTGGGATCTCTTTTCATGCTAGTGAAATGTTGATACACCAAACATGGATTAATCACTTGCCCATATTGTGTAAGAAATTTATTTTGACACTCATTCCTTAAGGTGATAGAATTTTCCTTCAAATTGAAATACCAATCATAATAATAATCTTGAAAATTAAATGTGAAAATCTTGCATGAAACATCCTCATGGATGACATTCTTTAATCCTAGAGCAAACTTGAAAGATTTGATATATTCTTCTATCATCATCTTGTTATAGGGGAAGAAGGTAGGAAATTACTTTTCCAGATTCCTTGGCAACTCATATTAGTCTTCAAGAATGGTTATAAGAGATCCAAATAAACAAGTTTGATCCATAAGAGGATTTATAAGTGGGATGTTTCTTATAGGAGAAGGTGTTATATCTCAATGTATCTTAGGGATGATATGTATTGGTGTAGGTCTCATATGATTTGATGATGGTGAAACCAAAAGGCTAGCTTGGGCCTTAGACTTTGTTAATATCCCAAGTGTCTCTAATGTAACTCTACATAGTGAATAACCTCTACTATTGAGAAAACACATAAGTTTAAAATCCTTCTAGTTCCATATTTTTATCTATTAATGTGGGTCTTATTCATACCACATAAAGTTAAATGAGGTAGCCTATAACATTTTGGTATCTCTATGGAATGAGGTTCCACTCTGGGTCATGAGTTATAGGTATGAAGTGAAAACAACTAGTTGATGGAATAATAAGTTAAGCTTGTAGATTATCTAGCTAAATTTTATGGATGGATGTGTGAAATATAAAACTAAGTGAGTTGGATTGATGGAGGGTTACGCTATGGTGGGTAGATCTCAAATAAACTAAAAAAGGATAAATAAGGGTAAAGCAAAAAAGATCATGGAGGGTTACACTATGATGGCCTCTATGTTATTGAAATATCACTTATAAGACTATTTATTTGGTGGACAAGTATCTCCAAGACTAGTGTTTGTCATTTGCATATATTTCACACTCATTAAAAATCATGGTTAATAATCTAGGAAAATAAGTATATGAAGCTTGCTAGTCTCAACTAATGGTTAATCTCTTCAGGGTTGCTATTAAACACCGTCATCTAAGAGGTTACAGCTTGGACCAAAAAGTTGTCTAGGGTAGTTATATCTCATGATTATATGACTATACTAAAGGAAATACTACTAAATACCTTATATTATCAACTCGATCTATAATAATTACTTAAACCAATTAAATTTACCAATCCTCAATTGTTTTTGCACATGTAAGATCAATATTCATTAATGGAAACAATCATATTCATTTTTAGCATTAGTACACTTTAAATTTTTTGAATTGATACAAAAAAAGAAAATTAAATTTCATTAACACAAAAAGAGAAGAAGAAAGAACAAACATAGTTGCATGATAATCAGTCTCTTGATCTCTTTCTGTATATTGATCAAAAACTTCAACCCTTTGAAAAGAGGGTTTTACATGAATTTAAATAACTTGGGGAAGGGGTCACCTCATCCTCAAAATATAGATAAACTTTGCATTACATCATAATAACTAGATCATAAATTTTAGTTTGATACAAAACTACATGTTATAACTTATAGATTACATCAAATATGCAACATGTGCATTTTGGTTAAAAATAATTTATTTAACTACAACACAGATGTAATAAGATTTAACTATCCATGAATAATCATTGCATACAAAATTATAAACAAAATAGCCTTTTATTAAGGTTGACTTGGCTCTTACTTGACACTTTTTAAGGTTTGTAACTAGAGATGAGCTAGTGATTGGAGTTGAAATTGTTGTTATAGCAGACATGGTGACTAGAGATGTAATGTAGGATGAACTAGCAGCTTGAATTGGATTTATAATTGGAGCTAAATTGAGAGGTAGATTATATGCACTTGTTGATATAGGAGGGACTGAACTTGATGATAGTGTTGTAATTGACACATTAGGTGGAGTCTAATCTAATGAACTAGTAGGTGGAGTTGAGTTTATTTTCTTCTTGGCATCCAAATATTGATAATTTTCATATCCTTTTAGATTTTGTTCCCTAATTAATCTCATATCAAGGAGAGGAGGTCTAGTTACCCTATTTGCCTATTCTACTAACCTCACATGCTTTGTCTTGGTAGTTTAAAATCCTTCTTGAAAGACTTCCACTTCAATTTCCTTCTTCCTTTCTATACTAAACATCAATATAATATCCTCCAGACTCAATGCTTATAAACATTTCTTGAAAATATCTAAAACTTATTGTATCATTTGATTAAAAACATCTTGGGCTATTGGATTCTCAATGTTATCTCATGCTCCTATCAATCCTAGCTCATCCAAAATTTGTACTACATGATTTACTTATTTGGTGAGATTATTAAGTAAAGTATCGGTAGCACTCAACCAATCCAAAGCACCATGAATCTTTATGATTGATAGATTTAACACATTGGCTACCTATAAATGGGTCATCAAATTTAAATGATTGAATGCCTTATTAGGAATATACAACACCAAGAAATTCAATTTATTCTCATCTTCTTTGAGAAGTTTAATTTTTTTTGTTATTCTAGTTATATGTGGAGCCAATTGGAATCTCAAATAATGCATGGTATATCAAATTTTGTATAATCTTAATGTCATATTATATACATCTTGATCTATACTAGAGGGAATGTAGATTACTTATTGCTACTATTTAAGTGTCTCCATCTCTTCTTCTAATTCTTTTCTAGCCTACTCTATTCCCTCATGAATGGATAATACTACCCTAGTGTGGGTTTCCATGTAAGACTTGAGGTCATCAATGTAGGGGGATTGATCCTTCTTTCTATCATATCTTTTTGAAATAGATTAAATATCTTCTCTTTCTTCTATAATTAGGCCTCTAAAACTGTTATCTTCTATCTTCCTCTTCCTTACCCTTTTCACTGAGGTTGTTACTTTTTCAAAGAGTGAGGTCACAATGGGAAACTCAATGATATTCAAATTGGGCTTCTTGGAAGCTGACACTCCTAACTCCTTGGCCTAATCTAGAAGAGTAATCTTTGATGGATCTAATGTATGGGATTCTATTTGTGTATCCTTTTCAGGCTTAGGTTCAGGCTCATTGGATAACTTAGGCATTAAGAGACAAATTATTGTGGACCAATATACAATCCTCCATGTATCATGAAATGCACAATGTATAAAATATTTTTCTATGGGGATATCTTTATTACCACCACTTCTATGGTCTAAATTGATCCTAATAAAGGTAGTAGTGAACCTAGCTAAGTAGATGAAGCTGCCATTTGTGTGATGGGTTGGTTATTGGTTATGGAATTAGAGGTGGATATTGAAGTAACATTGGTTGGAGTAAGGGTTATCATAATAAAAATAAGTATAATAGGTAATGTTGACATAAGACTAAAAGTAGAGAAAATTTTAATTGGTATAGAAGAAACAATTGGTAATGACATAAGAGGATAAAGGCCTAGGGGAATAGTGAGCATACCACCCTTACTATATTAGTCACCAATAAGGGGTGACTTTGCCTTCAATCCTTTCAAGATTGGTACTTTAGATTTTTGTATCTCATCTTCATCCACTTCAAGGCTTGGGTCATCTTTAACATAAGGTTGTGCCTCTCTTCTTGTTACCTCCATGGATGGAGTCTCTAGCCTCTCTTCCCTAGATTTTATTTGATAGAAAATTGTTATCCTTTTGGCCTAAGGAGTAGCCACTTATTGGGTAGGAGAGGGAAAAGTCATACTAGATCTTATGGATATTGAAGTTGTCATAGTAGGTACCATCTCTTTCTCATCAGAGGAGTCTAGGAAAATGATCTCCACTTGTTCCCCAATAGTAGTGTCCTCCTACATTAGATCTTTTGTTAATTCCTATTTCACCTTCCTTAGTTTAATAATATATGCTTGAATAGGAGGAGTTTTTTTTTACTCCTCCTAAGTAAAATCTAATTTCTCTCCTAGTATTTGCTCTTCCTTATGCTCTCCAATAGTTGATGTTTATCCTACCACTTGCTCTTGAACTTGTCGAGATATAATCATTGTAGGTGGTTGTTGGGGGTCTTGGATTTGGTTTATTAGTTGTTAGAAAGGTCTACCACTCAATAAATTTGAGGATATGCATCCCCCTAGTGGTTAGATGTTAAATTTAGATTGACCAAGTTTAAGGGAGTTATCTACTTATATTACCCTCAACAAATCTTTACTTAGGCTAGTACTCTTAGACCTTTCCTTTACTTCATCATATTTTGCATTAAGCAACAAGAAGTCATGGTCAAAAGGTTCATGTTTTTATGGGATGCTGAGATTGTGAATTTTTTGTTACACTCTCTTATGGGGGTCCTAGTCCTTATGGGGCAAAGTGGCTAATGTATAGTTATTATTTGGATTTATAGCCTCTATAAAATTTCTTATGTATGTAAACTACATCATCCCAATAGTGATATAGGAGTCATGGAAGTACTTTTCTTACCCTTTGCCAATACCTCATCTATACCATTCCATATTTTGAAAGTAATATGTTTCTCAAAAAAATTATCTAGGATTATTTTGGGGAGTGAAAGGGGGTCTACCTTATGCCCAACAACCATGATAACTATATAATATAGGTATATCTAATTATCACCCAATGATATGAGTGTATTAGCAATTATTTTGGATACCATAGTTAGAGGCTATCCACTAATTACCATTCAAACTTGAGGATATATATCCTCTGTAGTTCTAGTAATATTCCATACATACGCATAGATTTGAACAAAAATATAGAATTCACATATTCTATTCTTGATAAAGTTAAGGTTGGGATTCCATAAATCCCCATTATGTTTATAAATAGTCCTAATGATTAAATCTAAAAAATATGGAATCATGTATAAGTTAATCCCCTAGGTGATCTTATCCTTGTATAATATATGTTCATATAGGTACTCATTGATAACCTCCCCCAATGCTTAGGTGCACTCTAATGTAGTAAGGAGGTCAAGTAGGGTAATACATTCAAAATTTAGGAAATGAATACTTGGGTGGGAAAAGAGTCTATTTAACAATGCCATGCCAATATGAATTTTCATCTAAAACCAAGTGATGGGAATGGGGTTCATGGTAGTTTCATTGATAGTGAAATTATCACCTAGCAAAATCCATTTCCCTAATTCTTGTTTCACATTATTGTTTTTCTTCTTATTAACCACACTGTGTAAGTCAAACATAGTGTCTAGAATAGGTAAACATAAATAACTCATGAATGTGTCACCTGAGATGTTTTAAATGATTGTGTTGTTGATTACATAGTGTATATATCCACCATTTTTAATTATACCTTCAAAGAATAAGTCTCTTAATAAGTTGATTGATGGTATGAATTTTGGCTTGGTGGCTGCATAGTTAAGTTCTTAGAACTTGAATTGTAGTAAGTCAATTGTAACTTATTTATATTCTTATGAAACTCCCTCCTCACATGTGAATAGACTAAAATTTTCTATGACCTCTCATATATTCTAGTAATTCACATGGAGACCATCAAACACTGTTGCATCAAAAGCCATGTCTAGGTATTATGTGGAGTCCTTAATGGATAACCTAGTTGGTGATGGACATGCCTTGTATATCCTAGATGAATATTACATTATTATTGGCAAATGTTAGTGTGATTCAAGATCTTAAAAATGGTGATATAAAACTCTTTTATGAAAATTTCAAGTTATTTTAGTCACAGATAGGGCTTTTGCAATTATAGAAGGCTATGTGCACTCAAGCTCTTGAAATCCAAATGAGGTGAAGTCGATTAGGGGATCAATGTTATATATTTTTTAATTCATTCAAATTTTTTCACCTTTAATCACCAACATATACAACCTCATCACCTTTATTCAATTCAAAATTGACCACCTAGACCTAGTGGGCATGCCATGTAGGATGTTTATTCATTTGGGGTGACACACAGTTACTTTTTATTTTATACTTGTCACTGTATGGTTTAGTTGAGGGGTCAATCTTTGCATTCAAGTAAAATGATGTGATATGGTGAGTCTATAATTTTGAGTTAAATACCTTAAATATCCAAATTCTCTTTGGACGGATTTTTTGGGGAAGATTTATCTAAAAATCACCAAAGGGAAAGTTCCTGAATGAAAGTCGTTGAAGGAATAATTCTTGAAAACCAATTGTGCTTCGGGAAGATTATCATTTGAGAGGAATTTGTCACATATAAGTTTATTGAATACTAAAACCTAATAAATACCAAAGTTTCCAAAGTAAATTTGTTTCATAATAAGTGTTGAATGAAATGAACTAAAGAAAAGTCATCAATTAAAAACTTATCAATTAAAAAGTTTTCAAATGAAACAAGATTAAAAATAAAGTTCTTGATCGAATAATTTGTAACTAAAATTTTCTTTAAGACCAAAATGTTGAATATCAAAAATATCCAAAATGTCAAGTAAAATAATCCAAATATGTAACTATTAATAAAAGAAACTAAATAAACAGACCTAAATACATGTCATACATCACAAAACTTCCAAATTTTCCACTAATATATTAGTTTTAATAAGTCTTTCTAGTGGAAGATAGGTTTACCCAAAATTGATTCAATGTCCAAAACATAAATTTTCTATATATATAATAATAAAACTATCCTAAACACACAAACAAAACCCAAATAATAAATCAATCCTCTAAAAACAAATGGGGTCCCCACTTTTCAAAGAAAAAATCCAAGGTGGGGTGTGTTGAATAGAACAAGATTTAGAGGAAGGATATGTGGATGCTTATGGATAGGTTCAAGCTCCATATATAATAATGAATATTAGTCATGTCCATTGATTATGTATTTTTCCACTTTGACTATGATGAACTTATGATTATTTTACATCTTTTTCCTATATTTACTAAGAGGGTTGAGATATTCACTTTTGTTAGTGCTATGTAGAAATCATTATTTTCCTTTTTTTTAACCTTGGAAACCTTAGGGGTAATTATGAGAGATAAAAACCTAAAAAAGTACAAGGGAATTCTAACGGGTTGAGATGACACCAATCACCCCCATTGATGATTTACCACCACCTATATATCCAAATACTCTTAAGAGGAAATCTAGCCACACATATTTCTCGCGCACTAGATCGATTATGCAATTATTCTATTTGTCTATATGTATATAGTTATAAATCTAAATTTGATATTTGATAATTTTATATCTTGACTATATGTATGCAAATTGAAATCTATCACTAGTTCTATAAAACGAAGATGCACCTCACCTACCTTGGGATGATTTCATGTCAAAATAATTTGGGATTTCTTGGAGAATGAACTCACAATAAATAATTATCAAAAAAATACAATGGAACATCATTTTTATTATATAGAGGTTCATCAAACACCATACACCACCTATTTTAAATTTTATTAGTAACTTGATGAATATAGAAATCAATGTTAATGTGTCTTCAACTTGTTGGTGGTGATTCTAGACATATGAAACAAAACACATAATTCTTATTTTT